>MOOZ01001127.1:536366-546830 GCA_002930495.1 Cecropterus lyciades
ACGCCGGGTTATGTGGGATTTTTACCGCACTAAAACCCCCCCGGTGGCCGTCCTCGGCGCTTCAAAGAAGACTCCGGGATCTCCAAAGGAACGCAACCGGAGTGGATCTATTATCGATTATCGGAGTGACAACCGGAGTGATAACCGGAGTGGATCTATTATCGGAGTGGATCTATTATCGATCTAAGGACGTTAAAAAGTGCCTTTACAACGTATCTAGGACATACAGTTCACATGCTCAGATTCGCCGAATGATGAAATATTTGCCTCGTATTAGGTGTGCAGCGTACAGTGATACTTAATTATATACTATATGTTTGTGAAAAAGATGCGTTCTTTTAAGATAATTATAGTCTAACCACGACATCCCCTGTTAAAGGTACCAAACAGGTTTCGAAGTAATAGAACTCTGCGTGGTGCAACTTAGACCGCAGGGGTTGCTACGTCTGAGGTCTAAGTTGCACCAAGTCTTCTGTAGTTATATTCGCATTACGCATCTGTAATAGACCAGGTAAGACTTCTTATCTGACGTTTATTATAGGTGTCCATATACGACAATAACCAAGAAACATCAGGTGGACTTCGTGTTCGTTTTCAATCATATATTATAAACAAAATGGATATACTACTGCGTTATACGGAGAATAACTTGTTACAATGACTCAACATAAAATTAAGGCACCATTTGCGACCCTACATCGTTGCGGAGTCCTCTTTTAGCAGATGGATTGGCAGGATACCCGTTGTAGTTTTTCGTACTAATGCTGCATGCGTTAGTACGAAAAACTACAACAAATCAGGGCCGGATTTAGAGGTCTGGAGGCTTCGGAGCAATAAAGCTATGGAGTCCCCCCACCCCCAAATATTTTCCAAATAAAATAAACTAAGTAGATTCTTCTACGCCCGCCCACCTTTGTGAAATTTAATCGGCGAAAAATTTGAAAGATTTTCTTCGTTAGTGTCTTTTGTGGAAGCCCCGGGGCAATTGCTCAGGACGCCCGAGCCCTGACTGCCTTAATCGGACCCTGCATGTAATATTTATCTAAAATATTATTTTTTCTATGTAATATCAACCACACTAGAGGAAGTTAGCAAAGAAACGGGAAAAAGATTTTATATTCATTATTTTACTTTTGTATAAAACATTGATCATGGCCATGTCCCTTATAAGTTCTATCTTAAGTCGATTACAGATATATCGTCGTTTCAAGATAAAATATAGTAATAATTTTCACGGTCAAAAATATAATGTCATGCATATCAGCATACTGTCTACTGTAGTAAATTTATATAGGTCGTTGGTCACTCACATTCGCTCGGATGTCTTAAAGTTCAGTAACTTGACGACACATACATATTACTTATGTATCGATAATATATACCAAGATTAATACTAGGTAACTACTACCTAGCAAAGTTGAGAAGACTTAAAGGTTCACGATGTGTGTGTGCGATATTGACACATTAGACGTAGGGTAATGTGGAGGTAAGCTCAACGCAAAATTAAAACAGTTGCACAACGTGCAATAATTTCAATACATTTATAACATTATATAATAGCAGTTTTTATGTATAAAATTCTTTGGAAAATAGAATTTTCTGTTTTGTGTTAATACAAAAAACACAAAACTCTATTATAAAACACAAAACTCTATTATAAAACGCAAAACTCTATTATAAAACACACAAAATTGTATTATACTAAACGAGAAGTATAATAACAATATTTTTTGTCGTATTTTATATGAATGCACAGTTTTTTTTATTAATTATGCCAAAGAGGTTTACGTTTTTACGGAAATTCATATGTGCCTCTATTTAACATCGTTTCAATATCGCGTAACGTAAAAATCGGAGATTTCCGCGAACACCACCTAAATCGAACGTCGCCAAGAATAAATGATGACATTTTACAAAGCACTAATAAAATATTATTCCAATCAATTGACTTTGGACCTTTCATTTTGGGGCTGCACACGGGAGCTTTGCAACGCCCTAGGGCGCGAACTCAAGGTCACATGACGTATTGCTGCTCCGGCGAGTGAAAGGGTGAGCCCCTGCCATTACTATAAAAGGTTTAAGCACTTCTCAACAGGCATCATTTGACATCCTAACAACTCGGATACACAATGGCATTCAAGGTAGAATTAATAATTATACGACGTCGTTAATTTACCCTTTCTAAATTATTTTGATTTTTAATACAAATATTTTTTACAGTTCGCCGTCCTTGCCTGCATGGTCGCAGCCGCCAGCGCTGGACTGTACTCCTCCGCACCCTTGGCCTACCATGCTGCCCCCGTGGCCTACGCCAGGCCAGCCTACCACGCTGGTCCCGTAGCGTACGCAGCTCCCGTCGCTAAGGTCGCCGCCGAGGAATACGACCCCCATCCCCAGTACAGCTTCGCTTACGACGTGCAGGACGGTCACACCGGTGACTCTAAGACCCAACACGAAACTCGTGATGGTGACGTCGTCCAGGGTTCCTACTCCGTCGTCGACCCCGATGGCACCAAGCGTACCGTGGACTACACGGCTGACCCTCACAACGGTTTCAACGCTGTCGTGCATAGAGAGCCTCTCGCCGTGAAAGCTGTAGCCCCCGTGGTGGCTAAGGTTGCCGCACCAGTCGCCTACGCCGCGCCCATAGCCAAATACGCCGCTCCAGTTGCATACTCCGCTGCCCCTGTCGGTTACTCCGCTCCTCTCACATACGCCGCTCCCGCCTACCACGCTGCTCCCGTCTACCACTCCGCCCCTGTCTACCACCACTAGACTAATACCAAAATATAGGAAATAAATTATGCATGCACTCCGGTTAATATTTAGCAATGTGATTAATCGGATTTTGTATAAATATTTTTTTATCATTAGGATAGCCTAATTAAATTATTTTATCTATCCTCAATATGAATTTTTATTTCTTTACCCGTAGATAAACTTAATGATTGCCATATTTTAAAAGAAACGACCATTAAATAACAGAAAATATCTAAAATAATACTATAAAATAATAATACTTAAAAAATATTAAGACCAGTATGACCAACACAGATAGCTTTTTTAAATAATGAATGTTCGGCCATTGGTTAAAATTTGACAATGTTTTTTTTTTTTATTTATACATCTCGTCAAATAGCAAAGAACCCAAACAATAATCTGACACAAAATGAGAAAGTTAGGTATTTAACTGAATTTTCTTTTCCTATTCATCTGGAGTTTAATTATAATTAGATATAAACATGTTAATAAAATGATAAAGACGTACCTACCTGCTTAGATCAGGTATCTACTACAAGTGGATTTCCAAATCACACTGATATATTATGATGACAGCTATTTATAAAACATACAAGATTAATCAAGTTTATAGGTTAAACAACATAGGTACAACGATATATGATATGGTAGTCACACGACCTTAACATTTTGGAAGTTCCCACAAACTACAAGATAATGGTTGTCTAATTTATGTCTAAGCATTTTACACCTTAGGTACTGGGTTACAAGTTAGAATATATACAACCATCTAGTGCAGTGAACTCTTACTTAAAAAAATCACACTTAGTTTATTCAGGCACCTACGCTCTTTGAAGGGGTTAATGATATTATGATTTTATTGAATCGTGTTTTAAATAGATTCCAATAATTTAGTGTCAATCCTAACGCTGGCATATCATCTCTCGAGCTGTTAGCAGTTGTGCAAAATACTTTATGTAGCGTATTATAATAAATCTTTAAAATTGTTATATCTAATCCAAAGTTGTAGGCATATATTGTTAATAAACACAAAAAAAAATTTTTTTTTTTCAGCGATTCATTTGCGATGCCGCGACCGATCGGCATAATTCTGATGATTGTGTGTGGCTTAGCTTTTACACTTAATGATTAAAATAATAATTCATTTTCTTGGAAAACCATAAAAATTTCTTGTATCTACTTAAAGTGAAACTCGAGTATATTGGCATATTTACTACTTCAAACTACTATATCCTACGAAACTAACCACAAAAAATAGCGTTTAAATTATGTTAATCGGTTGCGGCATCGCAAAATAATCACCAAATATGAGTAAAAATAATAATAAAGAAAAATACGCAACGAATTACATTACAGAGTCAACTAAAAATAGACCAAAAGTTCAAAAGATCAAGATTTCAGTAAACCCTACCAGAATTCATCCAGTTTCTTTTTGCAAAATTTAGAGTTACGGTCGGAAAGGCGTTTTTAATAAAATATAAAATGATTTTATGAAAACGTATTTAAGTAAATATAAGACATTTTGGTTTTTAAACACATGTACCTAATCCATTACAGCAATATCAGAAAAATAGAATATTATAAACTTTATTTACATTGCATAACACTGGTTCATAAAGAGCTACTTATAGTACCTACTTAGACTAATCCACATGAGCCATTAAAGATACAATTTGTTTTGTATGGCCGACCGCTGACAGATAAAAGCAGCAGAAATTTGCGTTGTGCAATGCGCCTCGTATTCCGCGCTTGGTTGAAAAATAACTCATTGGACCGTTGAAACTCGGTAACGGGATGATTTGCGAAAAGCTTTGGCACCGCATCGTGCCGCTTTTTAAATTTAAGTGTAACAAATGAATATTGAAAATAATTTGAGTAATTAAAAACACAACGCATAATCATATCAAAAAAATCTGATTCATAGTGGTCAAAGCTGAAGAAACGCAGTTTTACCTGTGCCAAACATTATTTTTAGTAACAAAAATAATAATATAAACTAAAATGAACTGAGTTTACATATTGCGTTAATAATTTTATGCAGAATATTTTAACTATAAAAATCATTTGAACCGTTAATTCAAATATCTTTTAGCGGTCGCTGCTTACAAAATGCCACCATACCATACCATCGCGTAAAATTCTGCTTCAATATAAAAATGTTTTTTTTTTTTTATTGCGTCCATTAAGATGATATAGAATCAAATCCTTTATGGGCATCAAATTCTATAACTGATGTTTATTATTATAGGGCTAAAGTATCAAATTGTATAAGTCTAAAATTCCTGGAACTTAAAGCTAAGTTGACTGTTGTAGTATCTGTCCGTGCTTGTGATGTGACATTAGAGTTGTGACATTTTACATCTGATTTGTTTACGCGAGGTTTTGTATACAAGTGATGCCGATACAATTTGCGATTGAATGTAAAATTTAAATTGATAATAAAAACTAAAAGTACAAAATGATTTCTATAATATTTTATAATTCATTCAATGTTTTCCTCTAGTGGATAAGTTTAGTAAATACGTATTTGGGTGTGTCTCTGTTTACGTTATTTTAATGCACTATTATTTAAATTCTGGCTGAATGCGTTGAAAGTGGAAGTAAAAATATAGATCAATTTTAAATGCATTTTTAGGTTTTAAAAACCGTGGCGAATCCTATGGTGGTTAAAAATAGTAGTGGTTATCGTAATACCGCTAGTAACCAGTTATGGTTTCGACAAGAGGACTCCGGTATAAATTTAGCGAGGGGGAACGAGTTTTGTGCTATGAGCCGGACCCCACGAAGGCTAAGGTGCTATACGATTCAAAGGTAAGTGTTCTTTATCATTATTCTACAAATTCACTGATATTCTTGTCTAAACAAATCCTTATGCTTTTCCTTACGATTCTTTCTAATTGTTAATAATAATAACTAACAATACAATAAAAATGAGGGATTTTATTATTTCGTGTTGAAATTATTTGATACAATATCATAGTCAAAATCTACTTATAAAGATACTGAATTTAAATCCTTTTAAATTCAAGACGGCAAAGTTATGGAATGTTATTTTGCTAGTAACAATTATGGCACAAAGATATTCATAAAATTGCTGATTTATAAAATAATTGTGAATGAAAACAACATTTTTATTTGTGTAAAACACTCCTTAGCATAATATCTGTACTATTTACACCTAATGTTTACTTTACATTCAAATGTAATTATGTATGTAAGGTAAGCTATAGTTGCCTTGGAATAAAATAAATATTTATATTTACAAATACATTAATATTTTACCATCTTTAACATTTTGATACCACACTATGATAAAGAACTCAAGATTTTGCCAAATTAAATTAAATACTTTAAACCACTTTTAATAAAATTCTATCATTTAACAAATTAAAACTTGACGATTTTGTGCAAAATAGGTCAAACATTACTATTATGCCCCTTTCCGTACATTTATTTTACACCACAAATTTTTCATGCAGTGTATTTTCTTTTCACTGTGCAAAATGGTAAAATAAAGTTTAATTGACTACGATCCTTTTTTCAAGGTGTTGGAAGTAATAGAAAGCAAAGATAAACGTGGCCGGCGCACTGTGGAGTATCTGATACACTTCCAAGGCTGGAACTCCTCGTGGGACCGCTGTGTTAGCGAGGACTTTGTGCTCAAAGACACTGAAGAGAATAGGCAACTGCAACGAGACTTGGCGGAGAAGTCACAACTACAATTGTAAGTGGTTTAAAAAAATCCTTTTTTATAATAATTGGATTGTGGAGAATCTTTACTCATAATATGTGTTGATTTGCTTAGTAATTCGATGGGTGGGTTATTTTTAGATCTTAAGATATATACAAGTAATTGAATTAATTCTTATAGCAATTGGCCCACTTTGTTCTTTAAATTGTAAACACTGATACTATTGTTATCAGTGTTTAAAAAATAACATTTTTATGAGTGTACTGTTTATATTTGGCTCTTGGTTATCTTTCTTGTTTCTGCATATATGATGTATATAAGCTTTGATAAACTGTAACTGTAACATAACTTTTACATTTGTAATAGATATATGATATCATAGATTTTTATGAAGATCTGCTTTTATAAAAAAAAAAAAACAGTTTGCATTTGTTTATATTGAATCACAAGCATATGGTCTGTAATGGCAAATTAGTTAATCCCAAGGTGTTATTTAAATAGTAATATTTTTTACTTGCTTATATATAACTGTTTTTACAAATAAAGATGTAAGTAAATAGTGATATGAAAAGCGGTATTTTTTAATATGTTACTGGAATAGCAGTCTATTTAATAGTAAGAGGTAACTGCCGCCCCTGCACATCTTTAATCATCCCGAGATAAGTGCCCTAAGGTTGGACACTGATGCAGTGATGGCCCTTGAGGGCATGGATAAGTATGACGTCCTAGTCACCTTTCAAATCAGAATACAAGAGCGTATAGTACTGCTGCTGTTAGAAATAAGTGTGGAGCTGATGCCTTCAGAGTCGAATCTGAAAGGGTTAAATAAATTTTAATCAAATTTAAATCAGGGGACTTTTATGACACTTTGTATGTGTGTGACCTATTGTTAGAGGTGCATATTTGTACCGGCGGGAACGCAAGAAAGGCGCCAGTACCAGTGCAAGCGGCGGACCGGCCAAGCGCGGCCGGCCAGGCTTCAGCGATGATGGGTCTTCTAGCAGCACCCAGCCTGATGGTAAGATATGTTCTAGTTACATACCTACTAGCTGAAGTACCTACCCATGCATCGCCACAGGACATAAAAATAGTCGCCATCTTTAAATAGTGCAAAATATCGAAATCCAAAGCGGCCTATAAGTTGACCAGGTTAAGTTGCATCCATGCAAAATTTCATGTAAATCGGACTAGTGGCCTTTGAGTGATTGAGTAACAAACATATACACAGACGCACTCACCATCTCATTTTTATATTAGGTCTTTACCTATGAAATTGCCCGTTCTGCCGTACTGGCCATTTAAAATCAAAATATCTTTTTGCTGATAATTCTAATTTCAATTTTATTGTATTTTAAAAACATGGAATTATTTTTTCTAAAATAGTAATTTGTTTAATAGTTAGTGTTTTGTTTTCATCGCATTCGAACATTTTTCGTCATCATGTATACGTTAAAAAATCGTTAAAGAGTATGAGTATCGTCGTGGCAACAAAGCGGCACAACCGGTACGTAACATCAGCGACGTTTACGCAGCGAACACTACAAACGAACGCACCACCTTTTATTATATGCCCGCTTCCGTTCTGGAAATTTTGACCTGAAAAATGAACCCCGTGGTCGTCCGCAAACTTTGGTCGACAATGACGAATTAAAGGCGATTGTGGAAGCTGATGATACTCAATCTACGGCTGAATTAGCAGCAGCTTACGACGTTAGCATCAAAACAATATTGGTCCATTTGCGTCAAGGTAAAAAAACTTGACTAATGGGTACCCCACGAACTCAATGATCGCCAGCGCGAAGTACGCGTTCATAAGGACCATAAGGTCATCACCTTATATACCAGTATATTTGAACGTAGCTCCAATCTTATTTTATATTTTTTTAACACCATTAAGACTGGAGGGCAAGTCAGGCGCCGTGTGGTAAAAGTAAGCTGTACTAATTTTGTTTCGTTGGCTTTAATACGCCAGTCTCGGAGACAACCAGAGAATTTATCTAAACAGTGTTGAAGTTTTTGAGGAGCTTTTTCAGCATGGCACGTGAACCCATAACGGCTGTATCGTCAAATGTTCCCACGGCATCATCATATGAAATTGGTAGATCTGCAAAATAGAGAATTCTGTAGAGAAGATACAGAGTAGGTCCCCCGACTGACGAAGTTATAGTCTATTAGTTACATATAATCTATTCAGGCAACATCTTTTTTAATTTGAAAAGGAGTCGTTCATGCCAGACCCTATCAAACGCTTGTGAAATATCCAGAAATGCATGTACAGTATTCTTTCTGATCATACGTTTTAGCAATGTTTTTCGACAAGTCTATGGATTTGCTCAATTGTGCTATGCTTTTGCGTGTGATTGGGTGTGATATGTGCGGTTTGGTGCAGAGGGCGAGACTGTGGACACGGACTCGTCGAGCGGCTCGGGGTCGGGCTCGCCGCCGCCCGCGCACTGCGGCCGCGCGCACATCCCACTGCCTTGCGCGCTACGGTAACACACTTTTTCTATTAAAAAATGCTTTTTTTCATTATATATTGCTCTGTAAGTAATTGGAATAGAAACATTCCTAGCTAATGATTGACACGGATGCGTTGTTTCTTTTTTTTTCCCATATATTAAAGGCAGAAACTGACGAAAACATAAACGCTGATCGTTTTGAGAAACGTAATTAACCAGTACTAAGGGCACAAGGTGCTTCTGTGACCGTTACGGCAAGTAAACTTTCAAAGTATTTGTTTACACAAACTTTGCATCTATACCTTACAGGCTAAGAGCTCAATTGATCTTTGCTACAAATTTATTAGTAAATAGCTTTTTTCCTACAGCTCCACCTGCTTCGTTCATTCACCACGATAAACTATATGTGTGCTAAATTTCAAGGAAATCGGATCATTTGTTTCTACGTGAAAAAGTATGAAACATACATACATCCACCCAAACTTCGCCTTGAAAATATTTGTATATATACGAGATAGTATGATTTATTATTGTCCACAGTGATCGTCTAACGTTCGACTACCACCTGGTGGTGAAGCGTGGTCGCCTGTCGAAACTGCCAGCTTCGCCGAACGCGGCTCAGATCCTCGAGTCTTTCGTGAAGTGGTTTGCTCGCGCTGGCGCCTGGAACCCCGCGAGACCGAAGCACGAGCCCCACGCACACCACAAGCCCGACATGCTGGACGTGTCGTGCAGGTGAGTCGCTGACAAACAGCAGGGGCCACTAACACTCCTGCACCTCTGGAACCCCGCGCGGCCGAAGTACTACAACCAGGGCATATAATATGTGACTAGTTGGGAATGTCCCATAACAACGCAAAAAATATTAGTTTGATCTTGAAGAGATTTATTATTACTTCCAAAAAATTTTACTAAAACAAGCCAACAGGATCGGGTGTAAACATGCCGCTCTCTATAGGAATTAATCGACGAAAAAACATCTGCCCACAATAATAAACGTACTTCTAAATCTCAGAAAAAAAAGTAGGTGAAAAAATCGCAAGAAGAATTTGAATGGCCCTCCTATAAGACGTACAAAAAAAATTGTAAGATTTCGTCGATCCCCAAAATGATTAAGCTTCATTTTTAAATTGAATGATACTGCGATCATTTTCTTTTTTTACGATCATACGGTACCTCTTGAACATAAAACCAAAAATTGAAATAAAAAATATGAAAAACGAGTACCTATTTCAAACACATCCAAACAATTTAGCATCCCAAACATTTCATACAAACTCACCACAATAAACACACACGGCCAGCGAATTATTACACAAATGTGTAAGGCATGTCCCGGGTACACAATGACAACGTGACAACGCACGTAGTTGATACGAATCGCGCCGCGTACGTAGATGAATGGCACGCCTTATTCGGTGATAACCACATAAGGCATAAGTTATTAAGATGACAATTGAGTAAGTTGATCTTAATAATAAAATATTACGAGCCGTATCTAGTCTACTTATTTTGTATTGTGAAAGCCTATAACGACGTTATATTACGATTACA
>MOOZ01001127.1:582675-605134 GCA_002930495.1 Cecropterus lyciades
TACTTTAATGTGTTCATTCTTTATTTCTCATTCAGGATGATTATAGAAAACATAACTTATCCACAAATAATTGTCGATTAGAAAATATAAAGAGTTCAAAGTTGTACAGTCCAATACTTCAAAATGGAGGTAGATGTATTATTATTGCTGAAGGATTTTATGAATGGCAGACCACTATAAAATCAAAGGTTAAGCAACCATACTACATATATGCAACTCAAGATGCAAATACCAAGGTAAACTTTATTATTATTTTTTAAGTCTGCTGACAATTGGGCAATTCGGACTCACTGACTTATTTATCAACGAAAGTTGAAATTTGGACCAGGGGTTTCTTTTATGATGTAAGTTAGCAATAAGAAAGGATTTTGAGAAATTCAACCCCAAAGGGGATAAAGGTATTGAAAGTTTGTATGAAAGTCCGCCAATTTTGAAGCAACCTCTATGAAATTTAGTATCTGGCTTCCTGTCTCGCGTACGAAGCCACGGGCAACAGCTAGTTTTTCTATAAATTTCCCATCATTTCGCAAAAAATAACTTCTCAATTGTTTATAGGAATCTTAAGAAATCGTCAGCAAATCAGTAAATATATATGAAACTCTGAATCCCTTGTAAATGTTTCTTAGTAAATGATCTATAATTTTAATTTAGAAGTAAGGTATACAGCAAGTTTCTTACATGATGTGAACTTTATTATTAACAAAGTAAGAATAAACTCATGGCATATCAGTTCTATGTTGTTACCTTGATATATTTTTTTAGATTTTCAGTGCTATGGTGACCAAAAAATCTGTATTTAAATTTTTTTCAGATTGATGAACCTCAGACATGGAGCAGAGAATATAATGAGTCAGACGGGTGGAAAGGAATTAAGTTGTTATATATGGCCGGCCTGTATAATGTGTGGCAACATAATGATACAATAATATATTCATACTCAGTCATAACCATGGAGTCTAATAGCACTCTCGATTGGCTACATCATAGAATGCCTGCTATTCTGGACTCCGAGAATCAAATTGAAGTAAGTCCTTTAAGAATAGAAAAGTTTATGTTGTATCTGCGATCCTAATGGTTTTTAATTAGACTTTTCGATCTGCATACAGAGATGTAAATGTCCTGGGGCATACACCTGTTGATGTATTGAAGTTTTAGAAAAAAAAGCTTTGTTTATTTGCTTTAAAGGTTAAGAAACCTAAACACCCAAAATTTGTTTAAATAAAAAGTTTTCAAAGGTGGGTGGAGTCTACTTCTTCAAACTTGACCAGCATTATGGTCTTTGGCCTTAATCTATTTTAAATGAAATGTAAATGTAATGGCTTGAGGACAATATAATTAGTAACCAAATTAAACTATTAGTACCTTTTTCCAGGTTGTAAAACCAACGTAGTTCGATCAGGGAGGTACCACTGCCACACCTATTTCTTGTGTCAAGCAGTTCTTGCATTTCATTGGAAAGGCATGGTTGCTGGCTCACTTGATCTTATTCTATATGAAGTTGCTTACAGATGTCCATAGGCAACAGTCACCAATTACCATCAGGTGGACTGCACGCTCATTTGCTATTTCAATCAGATAAAAAAAATCTTATCTCTTCCAGGCATGGCTAGATATTGACAATGTTAATCCAGATATGGCTCTCGCATACTTAAAACCGGTTAAGTTATTATCCTGGCACAAAGTGTCTACACAAGTCAATAATTCTAGGAATAAGTCTAAAGATTGTAATAAGGACACATCTCAGAAAACGGAAAATAAGCCAGCACAGAAACCTTTAACAGCATGGTTCTCTAAATCAGAGAAAAGAAAATCAACAAATGAAAATGATGAAAACTCTCCTACATCTAAGAAAAGTAAACAGTGACGTCATGATTTTGTTAAATAAAACAGTATAATATTTGGTAATGTTTTACTAACGATAATTGTTCAACAGATGTTTTATTATAAATCAAATTCTTAAGAATTATGATAAAATGTAATATATTTTTACTACATTACTGCCCTTTCACAATAGTTTGAGTCCTGCATGACATGCAAGACATTGCAAATAGTCCATTTATGGTGTAAGATTCTTTATTTGTCAAAATTATTGATCTTTTACTGAGATATTAAATAAGACAATAATATTTTTTTTTATAAGCATTACAGTGGGTAGGTAGAAGATTTGGCATGGTGTCTAGCCAATATCTTAAGAATCTTAAACAGATATGTTTTGTTCTTATTTTTCTTTCATAATGGACAAACAATTAGCTGTGTTGTCATCACACTAAGTCTCAAATTATTGCGTACAGGTTGAAAATCTGAACATTCATACTTAACGCTATATCATTTGAATCAACAATTTTGATTAAAAACAATAACAATACTATTAGATTAACTTATGCCCATAACTGACACTGTACTAGATACAAGATCACTCATACTTCTTATTTACATACTAAATAAAATAACGATTCAGACTCGTTGCATCTTATGTAGTATTCTTACCCTTTTAATACTGCAATAATAATTGTTTATACTCATAACCCGTAACATATCAATATAGGTATATATTAAAAAAATAAATTCCACATGACTGTATATCATATATATTTGCAAAAAGATAGCTTTGAGACCTGTGAATAAATATTTCATTTTCAATTTTTTTTTTGGATTTTGGACTGTTTGATTATCTTTGTGTTTGAAAACAAAGTTTCTGAGTTTAGCAAAAGTAAAAGTTATATTATTTAGATTTATATTATCTTTTTGAAAAAGCAGATCGTAGTTACTTTTTATCTATTTATTTTTAAGAGTCTGTCATGTAATGGCCTCTACGTGTATACACCACACAATTATTTATGAATAAAATAGATAATAATAGTTATGACACTTTCTACACTCATAGCCTCACTCGGATTTTCTCTTTGTCATGAATACATACAAAGACGACACAGACACCCAAACCCAGACCACAAATATAAATACATCAATTAAATATCTGTTTGATAATAATCATAGTTTTCAATTACTTTTAATAAATTGTCCCATACTCAAACAATACTAGTAGAAGTAGTATATAGATTTATCTTCTGACCATGTTATCTTCTTCTTCTTCTTACCATATTGTAGCTAATAGTAATAAATAGCACTTGTTATGTATATCAAATATTCATAATTCTGAATTCCTTAAAATCTGCTTCACACCTTATAACTTTATGAGTTTTTAAGAAATCTGATACAAAGCTATGTACCTCATATTGTTCTGAAAAAAAATAAAATTAAATCAATATGTAACTTGATAATGAGCAGAATATTAATATCTTACATGCACAAATACATCATAAGGCAATCTGTAACTTTGAAAAAAAAGCACATGATAACTATTTTAAGGCCACCAAACCAGAAGATCAATCAATAAATGTTTGTCAATCGAAGATTGAATTTATAATGCATCATTGAAGAAGAAAGTCAAACAAAGAGCTATGGGGGCATCTACAGAGCCATTCTATCACCTATTGTTGTTGATAAATGAATGACGACCCCCATGGCGGGGCGGTCACCACACCTGTCTGACACGCAGTGGGTTCCGGGTTCGATCCCTGGCCAGACAGACATCTGAATGACGAATTAAGATTCTGTGCTGAGTCTGTTTGTGTGTCCATGGATCCCACAACACAGGAGAAATTCCTAGTGAGGGGGCTATGAGTGTAGTGTTATTAAAAAAAAGGAAAAGGCTAAATTGTTGTAACAATCAATGTTGAATGAAGCATTCTACCATTGATCAATTATTTATCGATTGATTTCTGTAATGGCATTCTAAGATTGTAGAAAAAACTAAGTACAAACCTGGGTATTGACTGCATTGGTATATAAGCTTTATGAGATGTTTGGCTAGTGCTTTAAATAAAGCTTTTCCTTTTATTCGGCCCTTTATGTAGTATGGTGTTAACATTTTCACTACCCATGGAGCTATGCGTTCCTTACAACTTAATACAAACTCTGGTGTTTCATCTAGTGGTGACATGAGGTCTTCTTCCTGACCATCATCACCGAACAGTTCCACAAACAATTGTTTTACCTAAAAAAATACATTTTTTTAATATGCACTTGTATGCATATTTCTAAAGACATTTTAAAAGATTGTGATTAGCAATTGAAAATAATCTCGTTTTCTACCTGCATAGTAGTCAGACTATAAAAAAAATAACAAGAACCAATAAGATGATAAAACAGAATACATAATAAATAGCAAAAGTTTATTAATTTTTTTTGTATTGTAACCAAATCTAGTATATAAGAGTTATTATAGTTAGCATTTGGACAAATACCATAAAAGCCATTCTTGTATTATGGTGGAACGGGTGTCCACTCACAGTGACTGACTTACAATTCAGTGATCATGATGGTTGTGAAATTTAGGGGTGACAATGCACCTATGATTGGCTTCTGGAATATGCCTTTTCCCGTTTTCCATATGCAGTTGGTTACAGATAATAAAAATTAATATTATAAAAGGTTTACCCCTCTCAACCTCTCCCTATTTGTATCCCTGATTTGGTCTAAGAAATCATTTAATTTCATTTTCAGAAAATACTCTTCACATAACCATTTACCAGTATTCAGTTTTTTGACTTTTTGAACAGGAGTATCTATTTTCTCCGGAACATTCTTATCTGTGTTTACTATTAGACCTGCTAGAGTGACCAATCTCTCATCCAATGATTTGATTTGTGCTGAATGAGCTTCGATGATAGGTGCCTGTTTCTCAGTGTCAACTTGCAAACCATAGTTATAATTGACTGTACTTTCATCTTGAATCTCGTCACATAAAACACTTTCAAATATATCATCATCATTCCCATCACCTTCAAATAGTTTTTCAAGTTGTCGTACCAATTCATCTGAGGATTGTGATGATGGTATAGAGTCACAAATTTTGTTAGGAAAATTTGGTATTTGGCTATTTGAATCAGCTTCAACTTGGGACATATCCTGGTCAGGAATATCGGGTTGTTCATTTGAGTAATTGGAGCCTGCAGTAATATTTTTATGTGACAAATTTGGTTCTCTGGTGCTAGGCTCAGTGATTGGTGATTCTGAAGTTTTTCTCACTTTCTTTCTTTGGTTACAAATACATTGGCAATTACAGTCTAAATTTGATAGTGTAGTTTGAGTTCTCTTTTCGTTTGGAGGTGGTTTGTACAAGCAATCATATAATTTTTTGTTCAATTTTCCAGCCATAGTGTCGTTTTTCAACTCTTCTACCTGCAATATGAATTACTGCTTTACAAATATAATATCAGCTATTATGCGTAAGTAAGATGCGAAAACAAAACTATCATACCACAGTGAGGATGTTTCTTCTGTATAATTGAAGCACTATGGATGTTTGTGCAGCCGACATTTCTATACCCTTGGCACATCTCCAGATAGCACTTGGTAACCGATATAAGCTTTTACTAGGAATTCTCAGATTACGTTCGTAATTCGCAGATAGTAGTTTTATTATATACTCCATGTAATGCTTGCGGACCTGTACAAATAATGATTGTTTACGACTTTACTTGTGCTGAACAGTATAATTTTAATGTTAGGTAATTCTTACTTTATTCAGAATAATATATGGTTCAAATGCGATGTCAGGAGTGGGCATAACAGTTTTGTCATATTCTCTAATAAAATTTTCTATTATTACATCTCCGTCGCATTCATCGGAAAATAAAATAGATTCCATTGTAAGTGGTTCAACAAATTAAGAGATAGTATGAATCGGGATGTAAATAATAAACAAGCGCGTATTTTGTTTATAGCCGGTTTGTATAATAACAATCACAAATTGTGAAACAGAAAGTTTAATAAGATCCGCTGTGGCTGCTCTGACAGCTGACAGCGGCGGTTTTATCTATTTCTGTACTATAAAATCAATTTTATTGAACATAGATAGTTTTAACATTGGACAAAGTATTATCTCTGATTTAAATAGTGAATCATTTCATGTTCCTTATTTATGGAATATCATAAAAATAATTACGTTTACGAGCATTGTGCTCACTCGAGAATAAAAATTGTAGTGCACATTTTGTGAGTCTGTTCTTCCCACGGACAAAATTTAGCAACTTCGTGACAGTGACAGCGTTTTGTCAAACTGATTGACGTTTTAGCCTTTAAGGGTTTTGTCTAAAAATCGCTAAAATTAAAGGAAAAAACATTAAACAGTACATTTCGGTATTCATCTGTAGGATAACGATTATTCCTAAAGTTGTTCGGTTAAACACCAAAATGGATTATGTCTAGTGCCTCTACATACAAATTATTTAATTGGTATTAACCATCATGTGGAAATATGTAACCCGACGTATCAGAGACTCGTTTGAAAGGAGTGTAAATCATTTCGACAAACGCAGTTCGACTGGTGTTGTGAATTCGCCGAGCGGCCTTTCTGAGGACAAGGACAAACGCATTGCGTCGCCATGCGGCTGGTTCACCTCGCGAAAATGCTGGAACTCATACAAAGACGAAAACGATGCTAAAAGTAAACGATTCAACTTCGAACATTTGAATCGTACTTGGATTGGTGCCATAACATGGGTAAGATAACGTTTATTTTTAGTTTGCCTTTAAAGAGATTTAATTTTCCCTTGTTTTTTATTTGATGTAAAGGTAGCAAACGAATATGCATACTGATAATGAGTGACTACTGCCGCCCATGGACATCTGTAATCAACCCTCGATAAGCTTTTTAGTTTTGTTTGGGTTAGGCCATATTTGCATTGCTACCTTGAGTACTAAGTTGCATCAGATAAGTATCCTGATCAACTGAAACCAGAAAACAGCATCATTTAACACAGCTGTTATTAGGAATAAATAAGTATAACAATGGTGTTTCAAGAGTCAAACTACAAAAGGTTCTACCTTAAACTTTTATAATCTTGATAACATATACATGATCTATGAGTATGCTGATAACAATGTTATGATTCTTGTCCTTACATAAGTATGGATGTTTATCAACTGATAAATTTTCTATTTTATCTGTATGTATATATTAGTGTTTGTTTACTTTACAGAGCAGTGCCTTACTCCTTGGCTGCGTGTACCACAGCCAGCTTCTTCATCTCAAGCTCAAGTGTACTAAAGAGAATTCCAAAAACTATAAGAGTTGCCTTCTCAAAACACTACACCCTTATGTACAGTTTATCGACAAGAATTCTAATGCTTTGAATCAAATATGGAAAATAGAAGAATCGTCCAAACCTATTCTATCTCCTATTGTTCATTTGGTGACAAATGAGCAAAATGGCGTGAAAGTAGAGAGAGTTGGTGCTAGTACAAGCTCAAGTGGTACTGACAGTTCTCACGATGAATTGGGGGAGGTTTTGAACTCCATTGAGAACAAGCTTGGTTTAGCTGCCATTGAGAACGGCCAGCACCAGGATGGGCTGAATTTACTCAGGTAAATCTTTGTTTTTTGTCCTTTCTTGAGATGTGGTAAAGGTGATTTGTTTCCAAAAAAAATAGCTGCCTCACTATTCCTGTCATGACATAGTGACTTCGAAATGACAACTCATAATTTTGCCAAATTGAATAAAATACTTGAAGCTGCTTCTAATAACATATGTCTTTTCTATAAGGCAGTGTTTTTCAATCTCTTTCATGATGCAACCACCTTAGTATATTTTTTTTTCCATAACAGAACAAGTATCGTTTTGTAAACTTTTTTTATTAATATATATCTACCCTTTTAATTTTTTTGATATTTTTACTGAAGTACCTAGTTCTCAACCTCCCTCTCGACCCCCCTACAAAGGCATCGCGCACTCACTAAGGGGTCGAAACCCACAGGTTCAAAAACGCTGCTCCAGGGAACTAAAAAGTGATGCTAGAAAAGTCATTAGTCTATCAAAAACACTTTGTGTTAATAAGCCCCTCAAATTCATATAACAGTTGATTGAATACCTTCTCCTATGTTGTAATTGGCTAAAATGTCGGCCTTATGAAGTATTGTGATTATGTATGTGTAAATAAATTTATTATATAATAATTATAAAGTGCAAGAATCTCCCAAAAATGCATACATTATTTTGTTATTTTCAAAAAATATTTTGCCTTAGCTATTATTTGCATGATGTGTTAAAAAAGTGAGCACTACTGTGTGCACCTATTTCTGCCTTATAACAACTGAGTTTAATGCTGTTGTTTTGATTTAACCTAACATGAAAAATGCATTATCCTAATTTCAGATCAGCTGCAAATAGAAATCATCCACCAGCTCTTTACAATCTGGGTCTTTGTTATGAGAACGGTTTAGGGGTTACAATTGATGAAAAAATGGTAAGTACATGTTCCAGCACTCCTGGAATGATCATATTAGCATCATGAATTTTATAATAATACTACATTAAGTTTTCAAGTAGTTTCTTGAACATGTCTCAGCTCTACATACCGGTAACCAAAACCTGATTAAAAGTTTGGGTACTACATGGAAACTATTGTATTTTATCAAATTGTGGTTGTTATTTGTGAAATTTCTATTAGTTAAAGATTAAAACCCATATTAAAAGAAAATAAATTAATGATTTAATGCATGTGAAAATTAAAATTCGAAACTTAACTATTTTGTTGTAAGAACAGAAAACATCAAATTTCATATCTTTGGTGGGCAATAAATTGGATAGATTGATTATTTTTCAGAATAGTGGGTGTATGTATGTACTTAAAATACAAACAGATTAGGATGTTTTATTTACAAGCATGTACTGTGTTAAAATATTTGGTACATATCATATGATTTTTCAATGTAAAATGCTTTGTTATGTAGGCTATGGAATTATATCGCTCAGCTGCAGCTCTTCAACATCCAGGGGCTCTATACAACCTGGGCATTTATTATGGACAGGGACGAGGTGGGCTCACTCCAGATACTATGACAGCAACTCGTCTGCTCCGTTTGGCTGCTGTACAAGGTCAACAAGATGCCATTGATGCTTTAAAAACATTAGATCTCGAAACTACCGAGCCTCAGAAAGACAATACAGAAAATTGGGTGGATCAGCATTTGCCATATGCACAAAGTCATAACATTGTTCCAACACAATCAGTGTTGTTTGTTGACAATGCAAATATTCTTAACTCCCAATCCTTTAATTATGAATCTGTAGTATATTGATCAATCAATAAAATATATTGTATGTAAACATGGTGGTGGTCTAAATTTGCTTGCAAATCATTGCAAATAATTAAAATTTGCATTTACTTTAATCTGGTAAAAAAAATGACTCAACATTTCTGCAGATTAATACCATGATAAGTACAATATTTTGAGAATCATTTTATTGTATGAGATATTTCTATGTTAAATCTGACATCAACATAAGGGTGCTATTAAGAGACGAGAGCAAATTTTATTATTAGGAGTACATACCGTGAATATCTGTGTTCCTTTCTGCTAACAAAGACGTACCATAATTGCGATTTTAAACTAACATATGTCCAGAATGGATAGTTCTTATATGTAACAGATATTCACAATGTTATTATTGTGTATTACTATAGTGATTACCCATAAAATTATAAGGTAATGTATAGGTAGTCAAAATAAAGTATATTCAATGACAAAAATTTAGTCGTTCGTGACCAAAGGCCTGCGCGCACTGTTGAGTTAGCACGGCAGTTATTTTTTATGCGACGAATAAAAAATCGAAAAACTAATGACACCATGAGTGTATAAAAATAAAAAATAAGGCATACCTACTTCCTGGTTGTGCGCAGACTATGATTATTAAAAATTTGATTTTGTTGTTACTGTCATCAAATTATAATTCTATTCGTCACATAAAAAGATCTGCCGTGCCGGCGCAGTCTTTAACGGTTTTAGTAAGTTCCTTGGTTATAATTTGGACATTTAACATTGTGTTATATTTTGTGCTTATTTAAGAAGACTTTTCAGTGGGAAGTATCGCAATTCATCGCATCATTTTTTATTTCATATATTTTATTGAAGATTGTTCAAAGATGCCATTTCAGCTTGTCTCATCATTAGTTACTTACGAACAAAATTGTAATAGTCATGTGAAATGTAATTTCGTATAGGTTTAAGAATGTAAAATATTTACGAAATCAAATTTCGTAACTTTTGTAATTCCTTGTTTACTTATTTCTTACTTTCGCTTTGCTAAACTTTAAATCCTTTATTTTTCTTAAAAAAAGGGCATAAATAAAAGTGGTTTTATAAAATAAATTAGCATTCTATTATTTTTGTTCTTATTTGACATGCCCCTGTGATTGATGTTTTGCACACGTTATTAAGGATCTGATAAAACATTTCTTGTTGGGTTGGGCATGCTATGTGAGGTAAAACACTGCTATTATTTGCAATAAATAAAGTTATAAAATTGGTTTTTGTATTTTCTTTTGAATGAACTAGGGTGAAATAATTCATAGTAAACCCGATATAATTTTGAAATTGTTTATTAGATATTTTAGTTACTACTAAAGCACTTCACATAATAAAATCTATATTACAGGGATTGCAAGATCAAACAGTAGTGTTTCTATTTTTATAATAACAAAATAAAGATTAACATATTTACCTATACCTCTAATATATTCTGTGGATTCAGTAATTGTTAACTCGCTTCTTAAGTAAACAACCAGTGTCGGATTCGTTTGTAATCATACTAAACCGCGACTTATGGCATCTTTTTGTGGACAACAAATAATGTAATTTTATTGTTTTCCTTCTATTTCCATCATCACAACCGTCAAAATATACATACATTTTTTTCTTTATTTAAAATATCACCATCATTCAAGTATGGGATCAAAGTATAGCAATTATTTTCATGAAGTATTAAGATTAATCTTGGAGAAAGTAGTATTTTCCTGACAAGTTAGTTTTTTTTTAAAACTACACTACTAAAACTCGAATTTTCCATTTCCTATTTACATTATACGAATTTAAGTGAAATGTACAAATTAATTTTTAATTAATTCTTTACCCAATAAAATAGTCTGTACAATTCAGTTATAGTTCTAAAGGTTACATAAAAACAAAAACACTTTCATGATGTAACTTTATATAACAGTAAACAAATTGCCAACAATTGGCATGAAGTTGTTTAAATCCGACACTGTAAACTACCTTAACCTATTTAAAAAAGAAATTGGAATAACTCACTCAAGTCAGTACAAATCGTAAATATTGAATGTGCCAAGAAACACCAGAAAATGCAACATTTATCTATATATTACTAATATTTACATATTATGCGTCCCGCCAGTTAGTCCCGAAATTTAGAATAAGACCCTTTATTACAACAAGGCTTTCAATAAACTTTGCCAGAGCTTTCTATACTTCCATTTTTAAGACTTATTCTAAAAACTATTTTATTTCTTTAAAAAAAAAACTCAAATATTTCAGGATTATTTACAAGATTCTATTATAACGAAAGCAACTATCAATGATAAAACAGAAAATATTAAGTATATCTTCTCATTCTTATGCTACAAAGTTAGGATAAAATAATAAGCAGTGTACTTGTAAAAAAAAGTAAAGTTAATGATTTCTCAAAGGAAACATTTTATTTTAACGAAAAGGTCAATTTACAGAATTTGGTACTTTAATTTAAGCTCAAACCTTGTAGGTAATTTTACTTCAACATTTTTACGCACTCGGCTTTTGAAAATTGTTGTCTTCATATTTTAAAATAACAATGTCATAATGATAGGTATGTCATAATATTAATGCCATTTATTTAAAAAAATGGAATCTGTCATTAAAAAATACCTTTCGGTACTTGCCCAAGAGCTCCAACCTCGCCGATTTGTTGGAACCGCGATTCAAAAGCATTAACAGAATTAATTTGCTAGTTCAAAGCAATTAAGTGTTGAAAAAACTTCGATTAAAGGCAACAAATGACTAATGTTTTGGAGCGACCAACAGACTTGTGGATAAAATATATGTACTCTATATAATTACTCTTTTTAATAATTTCGGCTTTGTGACCGCCTAAGTTATGTGATGTAATTTAAATCACATGAATTTGTATGTCTTAAAAGTGGAGAAGATATGCATATTAAGGCATTCTATGTTTAAAGGGGCATATGTAGAGCATTAAATAATAGAGTAATTTTTTTGTAAGTTCGATTTTCTATTAAGTTCGCGCTAAACGCAATTATAGCTATAGATAGCCAGTTTAAAGTTGTATCGAAATTAAAGATTGTAAATGTAGTTAAGACCGAACTCCGTTTATAGATTTTTTCTATCTACGGACACTGCACGTGTCAGACACGGGCAGTGAAAAACAAAATTATGCTTTCTTGTACAGATAAGCACCACGCCTGTCGCTGCCGCTATCGTGCCGCTACAGGAGCCAGATGAGTTTTACCAGAAAATGGATCGACGAAGTCTTTCAATCTTCTATACATGAAATTTTGCTGTCATCTATGACATGACTCGGTCGGTTGACTTTGTGATCTAGTACATGCGCGCGTAGGCACGCATAGGCAGCCCAGCCCGTCGGAGTCCGGATAGGTATCGCCGAGCGATAGCTGGAAAGCGATAGCCTTTGCGGATGTCTAGTACTTCGTACGTAAAAAGCCCGTAGGGATCCAGGTAGGTAAGGCCAGGAGGCGAACCAGCGGTTGCTCATAATTATTTTTATTTATATGTAGTATTTACACGCATAGTAGCGCTTAGGCGGCCCGGATACGAAGCACCGAGCGGCGGCGGGCCAGCGGTTGTTAAGATCTAGTACTTCCGCGCGTAGTCGCGCGTAGGCGGGCCGTAGCGGTCTGGATACGTAGCGCCGGGCGGTGGCGGTTGGTACGCGGGTGCGTAGCGCGCGTCGTAGGCGCCGCCGTAGCGCGGCTCCGCGCCGCCCCACGCCTCGCCGCCCGCGCCACCGCCGGCTTCGCGGCCTTCGCGCGCCGAACGACCGAGCGGGGCCGCTTGACCTACGAAACAGGAATATATTTAGTTCATGTTCACCTGTGAATATTATGAACTTAAATGGCTTCAAATATTATGAACAGTAACCCTACTCCTAGATCAATGAAACGAAACTTTAAAGGAAAATGTATTTTAGTTTTATTTATAACATGTTTTACATCTTAGTCTATAATAGTTGTAAGAGAATTTAAACAATGGTACCTCTATATAGTAGTAGTCCTTTATTTTACAATTTAGGAATGTGTCTGTATTATCTGTTTGCATATTAATAACAATTTTTCAACGATTGCAAGTAAGGGTTCACTCAAGGGGTTAACTTAAGGGTTCAAAGTTCAAATCCTAATGATCCATTTTTGAATTTTCGAAGTTATGTCTGACCTCTACTCGGACATCCATACCCAGCAATGGGATAATAGATCGACGATATTTACCCGCAGTTACAAATTTCATTCTCTTTACGTATTATTATGATATCGTGAATATTTCAAATTCAGAACCATAATATGTTTTTATTATATTCAATATAAATTAATATCAGTAAAATTTAAATACCTTTAGAAGGAGGTGCAGACTCAGGATAACGGTTTGAGGTACTCCAATTCCTTGGCTCTGGTTTTCCAGGTGGTGAGGGACGATACGACCGATTATCACGAGATTCGTACGCCCGACTGTAAAAAAAACAACATTAAAAAATATAGATTTGCGTTTTTAATGTTCATTTTATACTCGTTTAAAACTATTGTTCAGTCTATAGAATAATTTATATTTTTATACCTTGGTTCCTTTCTTGTGCCGGGTGGCATTGGTTGTCTATTATCTTCATTGGCATTACCATTGCTAGGATACTTCATGTTTCCAGCTAAAATAAAAAATACAGCATAAAAAATACATTATGATTGGATCTGTATTTAAAAACCTTTCCAATAGGAATATGCATGGACTTGGAGGTACCACTGCCATACCAATTTCTTTCTGCCTAATAACAGCAGTGTTAACCGTTGCTGTGTTCCAGTCTGAAGGTTGTTAAGGGAGACATACTCATCCAAGGCATTTCAAGTTAGTTGTCAGTGTTAGCAATGTCCCATACATTGCTAACACTGACAACTAACCTAACCACGGGTAAGACTGACATATCTGGGGTTGATTACGATGTCCATGGGCGGCAATGGCCATTTAGCGTCAGGTGGACTGCATGCTCGTTTGCTACTTCCATCATATAATAAAAAAAGGTGGATTCCATGTTTGTTTTCTACTTCCATATTATAAAAAAAAGTGGATTGCATGTTAGTTTTTTTCTCCCATATTATAAAAAAAAGTGGATTGCATGTTCGTTTTTAACTTTCACATTATAAATATAAACGCTTTCAACACTCACAGCCCCACAGTAGGATTTTCTCCTTCGTCGTAGGTGCCATGGACACACAAAGACGAATACACAAACACCCAGACCCAGAACAGAAATCTAAACTCATCATTCAGATGTCTGTCTGGCCGCGGATCGAACCCGGGACCCACTGCGTGTCAGACCGGTACGGTGACCGCTCAGCCACGCGGGTCGTCATTATAAAAGTGGACTGCATGCTAGTTTGCTACTTCCATATTGATGTTTGTAATAGAGTTCAATCGGTTGTTCACTGTTATACGCAGTTATCACCTTTGGATGTTTATGATTTAGAGAAATTAAAATGCATGCGTCTCTCTTGGAGTTTATTAGGCGACTAAATATACAGATAATGCATACGAATAGTGTAGTACTAATGAACGCACACTAAATATTATTTAAAAAACAAAATACGTACAGGATACATGTCGAGGATAATCCCGTTTGTAGTCGCGGTCGCGGTCGCGCTTGTCAGCACCACGTTCATAGCCGGCTGCCATTTCGAACCGAGGGGGCGGTGGGGCTTCGAACTGTCCGCGGTTCGATGCCTGCAATGAAACCGATAGTATAGGCTATTTGACACTAATTAAAATATGCGACGAATAGTGACCACCCTAATAGACAGTAGTGTAATGAAGCGTATTTAACACAGTATAGTACTAAAATGCATATTTTTTTCATATTTTATGTATAAAAATGAAATTATTTTTGAATTGAGTTCTAACTCTGGTGACGTCACACGACGTTTACTTTGAAATTTCCAGTAAAATTTCTTTTAGTCACGGTTATGCGATGAAATATTCTTAGGATCTCTCCAAGCTAACTGTAACCACTTATTTCGCCTTTTAGCATTTGTTGGAACACAAACACTTTTTCTTGATTTCTTAATGAAGTGTTACTACATTATGTACTACACACCATTCATGACATTTTGTCCTATAAATTCACAGTAAAATAAGAAAAACGAGAGAGATCGTAGCTTCTGAACCTCGACGTTATCGAATCATATGGCGTCCGCCATAACAGAGACAACGTTTTAAGCGCCAATTTTATAATTTAAACTTTAACATTAATTTGACACATTGACGTAGTGTGTGTGTGTGCTGTAATTAATCATTTACAACTGTTTTTCAAAATCAGTCAAATAGCCTAGTGCAACCCAACTCTTTAAGAGATGACGCCACTGTATTCTGAATCACCTAGCCTGGCGCGAGATCTCCTTTGGCAATGGGAGATCTCCCTTTGCCAAAGTATTAGAATGGATAACAGATTGAGACAATGATTGATGGATACAACTACTATTACCTTTTGGATACCTTGACACACAGTATATATATAATTGAACTATTATTATTAATGTACTCTGTAAATAATATAACTATTATTTTTGTAATTAATCAAAGATATTTTAAATCAATCAAGCAACAGAAAGAGGATAAATTTCAATTACTAGATTTGACTCAGTAGTCAAGTTGAATAAAAACGTTTAAAAACAGATGGCTCACGCAGGAAGGGGTAATTTTTTTGTTAATCTGACCCACGAAATAAAATCAATGTTTAAAAACAGGTGGGTATAAATGGGTGGTACCATGGGTGGTGGCGGAGCTCGCTTGTGTCTCGCGTCACGTTCGTACGGCGGCTCGGGCGGTGGACTGGCAGCCTTGCGGTACGCCGCACCGCCTTCATATCCGCGTTTACGACGCTCCTCCTCTAACCTAGAACGATAGATATTGCTGTTAAGACACGGTTGCAACTTGAATTGATATGAGGATCTTAAAAACAGGTGCAAACAGAGATCCTTCGCCGATGCATGATTTCTTTTTTTATAAACTTAGCGAGTGGGTAGTCAGCCTATCCGATGTAAAGGACTACCGTCGTCTTAATATCGTAGTTACCATCACCTATGAACATTTGAAACGTCAAAAGAGTCGCCAATGCGATTACTTTTTGCTATATTATTTACTAGTAAACTATGTTAACTTAATTTTGGGTAATGAACGCAACGTCAAAGATTACATCCATGCTAATTAAGGAGTAAATTTTAATGTAATGTTTTGTATAACATACCTTAGTTGAGCTCTCTTCAGTTCTAATCTCTCCAGTTCCAATTTTTCTCTTTCTAATCTGTGCCTTTCACGTTCTAATCGTAGCAGTTCGTTCTTCTCACGCTCGATTTTCTCTCTAAACAAAATTAATACAAGATTAGAAAATTATAATAAATAGATAGATATAACATTTGCAGGTTTATAATGTTTTAGATGAAGTTATAGTGTTCTCTGATAGTCAATGACTTGAATTATTAGTGCTCAAACCATGTAACTTAGGGCTATACATAAAATTTTATCTATTACTAGATATGTATTATGATTTTCGAGTTAATTTTTGGATTCTTCCGCCAATACTGTTGTTATAAATAAATGTATATGTCTTCTCATATATTCCTACGAGTCAATGATCCGTTCATCGACTGCTATAAGGATGTGAACACATCGTAAATACCTCTCCGCGCGCAGCTTCTCCCGCTCGACGGCCAGTCGGTGCTTCTCCTGGCGTTGACGGCGTTCCCGCTCTCGTAGCGCGTCCTCCGCCGCGCGCCGCCGCCGCTCCTCCTCGCGCGCCGCACGCGACCGCTCGCGGGCACGCGCGACGTCGCGCTCTTTCTGTAATACGTATAAAGATAAGCCATCAGTTATCTTTTGTGAAAGGTGCAGAGGTTGGCTTATGTGTTCTAAATGATCCACTTGTGCCAGCCGAGCATTCAAGGAGGTGATCAAATAGAGAAGGGGCATATCAAACTAAGTAATCATTTACACGCTTTGGTAGAAGGTATAGAACAGTAACATAGAAGTGTTTGTTTAAAAATGGAGTGAAAGTTGTTTCACTTAGTATCGATTTCCAGAGATGATCTATTAATGATATGGTTTGTAACAATCTTAAGAAATGACAGCAATACTATTTTACAAATAGATTATGTCTTATCTCAACATTATAGTTACGATACCAATAAAGATACATTAAGTACTGCTAAGGTAATTTACATATTATATTACCAATCAACTTACCCATATCTTCGAAAATGACAATACTTCACGAGGTGATCTTCTCCTTTCTCGACTGCGAGTACTACGCCTTACTCTATCCTGTAATATATTACAAGTGTTCAATCAATCCATGAACTAGATGAAAACATTAAGCACCTTGTACTGTTATCTGTTGTTATTTGCTTTAATGAATCACATAATTATTTTTAAGTCAATATAATAGCAAACAATACATATAAAAATATTGTTTGTAAAAATTCAATTCTGAATTAATCAATTTTTGAATAAAGTATTCATGTATTGTCAATTAGGAAATGTTTAAAAACATGTAAGTCATTTTCGTCCTCAAAATTTTCATTTTATCGTTATATTTCTAGAACTGAAATTATTTTTGTGAACTAGAATTTACATATATACTATTAGAATTACATCTTGTGTATTATAGTTGTCATGTTGCTTAATGAAAATATTATTATAAAAAGAACTAGTATATTATTAAAAATATTGTTTATATACTCACTTTGTCTGATCGATGGGATTTTTCTCGGGTCCTTGAAACTGATCTAGTGCTCTCTTCACCCGATACTTCCCCTTCCTTTTTCGGTTTCGGTTCACCTTTCTCCCCATCTTTTCCATCCTTGCACCAAAAAAAATTATTAACCATTTCGAAAATATGTAGAACGCTGGCTCACTGACATTTCAGGTGACTGCCTTAATTCTCAGGAGCAGCAACGGTTTTGTGATAGTTCTACTTGAAATTTGTTAAAGATGGACCACATTACATCCTTGGATGGAAATGTCCTCTTATCCCCTTACTACCTAGTGAATTGCATCAGATTATTTAAATTTCATACTACAATTAATATTGTAGTATGAAATATGTTATAAAAAAATCCTACATGAGGTAAAAAGGTACTTTATTTAAATAATTATTATAGAAATGTAGTACAAGATAACAAAATAAACTGATAAGATTAATACTCATGTATTATATGTATATAAATGAATGACTGTCGTCAATCATTTATGTAAATATCTATTCGGCCAGGAATACAAAATCTGTAACTGATTATTTACGACAAAAATTCATGTAGCATACATTTGTACAGAAATTAATAAAGAATTACTTCATTTTCTTTTGATTCATCTTTGCGTTCTTTGCTGGGTCGGCGCTCGGGTCTCGATGAGGACTGGCGTCGTGAAGCAGACTCTGATTCAGACTTCGCTTTTTCCACGGATATCATACGTCCATGCAATTCTATTGTAATACAAAATGTAGATTAGGGTCAAACTATGTAAATATTGCAGGCATTAAGTAAAAAAATATTGTTAAATTTACCATAGACAGTGAGTCTTACATTACTTTGGCATGTCAAGATGCATTTAAATGCTTGATAATCCCTTATAGTTCACTTTATGCCCATGTATTTACTAGGTTAGAAAAGCAGGCCTAAAGATAAACTGATAACTACAAACAGTTGCTTGAAAACTTGCTAGGCTAAGACATGATTCTGTCATATACACATTTAGTAATTACATTTAGTAAAAAAAAATAAAACATGTTAAATTTGTGTTTTTGTATGGCACTTGTAGTCATGCATTTCATTATATTAAATTAAATTAAATAATAAATAAACTTAATAATAAAGTGATTTACAATAGTTGCACATAGTATGTACTTTATAAGTTTCTCACCAGTCCTATGGAGATTCTTAATGCAATTTTCAGCGTCTTGCGCGCTAGCCATCGTCACATAGCCGTAACAACGAGATCCCGGCGTACGCGCGTTAGTAACAACTTTAGCACCAATCACCTGTAAATGAGAAAACAATTTTCAGTATTTTAAAATAACCAATACATGAGAAAAAAATGGCTACTAACTATTTTAAAGAGATCAAGTATATGAAAGTAATGTGTTATTATCAGACTGCAGTAGTAAACAAACATGCAGTCCATATGATGGTTAAGTGGTAACTGCTGCCCATGGACATCTGTAAGCAACTTCATATAGAACAGGGGTTCTATCTGAAGTCAATCACAGCTGAAGCATTGCTAATTAAGTGGACTTAGATAGTCGCCTCATATATAAGTGAGGCTGCAACCACACCTTTTTACCGAAACGCAAGAACTGTTTCGTGCTAGAAGTAGGTGTGGTGGTGGTACTCATCACCCTGGAGTTAGGTATTATTGGTTATTAAACCTATAAAAGTTGGGAGTTGTCTTAAAAGCACTGACTTAGTATAGAGAGTATTACGTACCTTTCCATGTTTACTGCACAGTTGTTTCAAGTCTTTGGCCCGTGTGTCTCCTGACAGTCCACTCACCCATAGATTACGAGCACCACCTTCCTTGTTATCATCTTTTTTATCTTTTTTGTCAGATTCTCCTTCTTTCTCTTTTTCATCTATAAACACAATTTATTTAAATTTAAAAGATTTATTTCAATTTAAAAATGAAAATTAACATTTGCTGTCATAATTAATATAATGTAAAAAAGTATCAAGTATCTATATCTACCTTTTGGGTTCTTGTCATTTTTATTATTATCATTGCTGAAATAAAAGAATTCGGAATTAGTATGTGTACTTGCATAACAATGAATTAACCTTATAGCATTTAAAGACGGGCAATGCTTAATATGTTTAACAATTCATACAAAATTGCCATTTTAACAAGTTGTACATCATCTACAAAGTTTTGCACCATTACTCCGATCTTCATACTCTGCTCTGCTGATGTCTCCATAACTGCCTCTCGATGCTGTAGACACGAAGTTGGAGTCGGAGCTGTAGACGCCCACTTTGGTCTTCAAATTCTTCTCAGATTGTAGTAGATAGTCTGATCTGCAAAATCCCTGGTGTACACTCGATTAAATCCGACGCGCGAATACTCCGCTTGCGAAGTCGTCATCTTGCATGCAGCGAACGATGCCACGTCGCCGCCAATGCCGTCGTCGTCCAAATGACGTAAGGTGCAAAACTTTGTAGCGATACAATGAAAACATTTGAAGTATTTTAACGTGACTAAACGTAGTTTATAGTTGCGCGTGGAGAGCGTCGCGACGGCCCTTCGGCGAGCACCAACCTAGTGGCGGCGGCTTCAGCGGTTACTTGTTGGGTTTCAGAAGGCGCTGCGTCAGTTGTCGCGGTGTCGTTGGCCGCCGCGTCGCCGCTCGCCGTCTCCGCCGCGTCGAGAGCCGCGACATCTACGTCAGTGTCAGAGATCAGGCGCCAGCCAGTGCAGGCCGCTCGCTGGGAGCGCCCTGCCCTGTCTATCTTCGATCTTCGGGTGTCGGACCAATCGACCAATGTTTCTTGTTACTTGTACATAAATGTTGGTAAAATAAAAACCTTCACCTGAAAACTTGATTGGATATTAACACCTCAGCCTCAATGGCACACATGAAGCAATATGGGGCGCGAGCCAGTACTGTCAAGTCAATCATGAGTAAACAATGGCTGATTACCGGAAACATTACAACTTAAGTAAGGAGAACCGCCTGTATTGTTTTTGGATGAAATCAGTTTGCACCTTTTTCAGTGGTGAATGCTCTCCAGCTCTAGGATATTTCCATCTTCCACATAAAGTGTATTTTTGTCCATTTTTGATTTAATTAGCAGCTGGTAGCACTGTATATCCTTTGAGGGTGCCATTTATCATTATCTTCTCAGGTTATAAAATTCACTTTGGAAACACTTCACATTTTGTAAATAAAACTTTTTGGCGAGTGATTCAAGTCAAAATGCGACCGCTTATTACAGTACAGTCCTTGACAAGAATAGCCCTAACATTTCTAAAGTACTTTCCATTTCAGATGTCTTTTTATTATGGTACTTACCTTTTTTGTTTCTTGTAGTGTTGTCAGTCTGAAAGTAATAGTTTAAATGCTTTAAAATTGTTATTTTTTAGGAATATTATGTATGTGTAAATGCAAATACAGTAATAGACCTGCATGTGTTTTATTATACTATAAACATTAAATAAAATATATAAATAAACATAAACAAAGATATAAAAAATATAAATAAGTCAAATTGAGATAAAATAAACAAAATCATATGTTCAAATTTTCAAAATAAATTATGTATCAAGCTAATCTACTTCCATTGCGAACCCATTAGCCATTGGACGAAGCAGAGGCAGTTTAACATTCACCTTGAAGACATAGTAACATACCTCTTCATTGAGTAGTTCATCATCACCGATATCTAAGTTAATGCTGTCTTCCGCGTCCGTGTTGTTCTCAGTTTTATGGTCATCATCATTTTTATCTTTATCAATGCAAGCCTTCTTAGCTTGGGTCGCTTCAGAATCATCCTTCATTTCACGTTTCCTCGATGTTTTTTCACCATCTTCCACATCCATTTTATCATCTTTCTTGTTTGTTTGACTGCTTTTTGGGGCACTCTCGGAGGTATCAGCGTCTTCCTCTTCTTCAGCCGCATCCTGAACGATCATATCCTCCATGGCGGGAGTTTCCTCCGCTTCCGGTTCTACGGAGCTTTCAAGGCGTCTGGTGCGTTTTGAAGGGGTCTTCGCCTCCGCTGAACTCAGTTCGAACTTGTATGTAGCCGGATCGTGTCCCTGTTCTTCCAAATGCTACAAACACCACATGAGGTTATTACAATATCATCCTAATATGCCCGTATCATACGAAAAATGAACTTTGTAATTACACTATTTACCTTTGATAACCGCTGTATTAGCACTACGCGTATGCCGCTTTTATCTAGGTTACGCTTTTCGAGCTCCGCCCGCAAATCTATCACTCTTAACTCTTCCAGCAATCGTTTATGGTCAGACATAGCTCAACGTTATTTTCGACACGTGTCTAATAATATCCCTAAAGTTTTAATATATATTTCGGTAGTTAAACGTAATAACCTAATCCAAAGACAATGCCATGAAATAGAAATTACACAGCTGCACAGCACGCAGTCACGCACATGAAGTCATCAAACAAAATGGCGGTTATTTTATTTATCAAACACAGACTACGTATCAAATTAGGAATAAATTAATAAACAATTAGTCCGGAATTTTAATTGTATGTAACATAAAGGAGGAACATCACTAACAGTATTTAACTAAGAATCAAAATTACTCGAG
>MOOZ01001127.1:616511-639687 GCA_002930495.1 Cecropterus lyciades
TCACGCAGTCCGGCTTCGATCTCCGGCCAGATAGACAGACATCAGAATGATAAATTATGATTTATTTTCTGGGCCTGGGTGTTAGTGTATTGTTAATGTAATCTTTGTATGTGTCCATGGTACCCACGACACAGGCGAAAATCCTAGTGTGAGGCTATAAAAGTAGAAACTTTAAGCGTGAGTACGGTTTCGCTTTCTACTTTCATATGTAAATAAGTGGAAACAAATCAGTTGACAACATTTTTCACATTTGATTGCTAACGATTTTTTCGTAGCTAAGTATTGTCTGTAAAAATATTTAGAATGTATGCGCTCTTCGTGTACATAAATAGGCACAGAAAGTCAGAAATATACTCTATTTAGTACCATTTTCTCTTTAGTTTGTCAACTGATATTCTTTTGTCTTTGATTGACGAGCTTAGTGTCATCAATGACAAAACCCTCGATATTTTTATATTAATTATGATGAGTTATTTATTTTATTTAATTGACAAGTCGGACATTTAAATCCCAGGTGCTTTTAGCGTGCGACGAAGTTGACGCTCCGATAACATAATTTATTTTATTTACTATTGTCCAATATTTGTTCGCCCATCTAAAAATACACTCGCTAAAAATACACTCGATATGTATATTTCCAAACGCATTAAAGGAAGTCCCAATGTATCTGTAACTTAAAACGACAGTAAACGAGAAGAAACTCACCTTCCACTTAAAATAAGAGTTGTAGAGATTGTCGTCATTGTCGAGGCGGTGTAGGTAGGTAGCAAGTTCCTCAGCGCCTGCGAACTCGTCTACGTGTACGTACGAGTTGTGTGGCGCCACCGCAGCGTACTCTGGAGCTCGCGCGCCCATCACTACGGGCAACACGTCGTGCCTGGAACACACATTGTATGGTGTACGCATACTCGTTTGCTACTTCCATATTATTAAAAGATGTAAACAACACTTTCTCTCATGATTACCGACGGGTATTTTTCTTAGATATTAACGTGCTAAGGATTGTCTGTGGTCATAAAATGGTTTAGAGTCAACGACATGGACCTAATAGTAACTTTGCTATTCTTTATGAAGTAGAGTACTAGCTAAAGTATAACTTCGCTACGGGACATAAAAATAGTTGCTACCTTTAAATAGTGCAAAACATCGTAATTAAAAGTAGCCTATAACTTGACCAGGTAAATCGGACCAGTGGTTCTTGCGTGGTTGAGTAACAAACAGACACGCAACATCTCATTTTTACAAATTAGTATGTAGATACAAAAAAAATACGGTTTCGTGTCGCTGATGCGACAATAGTGACTTGCTAATTAATAACGGACTTAAAAAGGAGGTGGATCGAAATTTGACTGTATTTTTTAAATGTTTGTTACCCGATTACTCCGTCACTTACGAACCTAATGATAATTCTTTTTTGTTTGATAGAATGTATTGTTCCCGTATAATCACATTTTCATTTAAATTTGAGTAAATATACCTTTACGGGGGGAAATTAGGGGAAAAATTTGTACGTATGTATGTACTGTGATTTAACCTTTAAAATTTTCATTATTTAATTTAAAAATATTATCTTTGATTTTGGTCTTATATACTATGCTGCTTACGTAGGTATATCTATTAAGTATGCAAGAACGAAAATTAAAAAAATCCCATACTTCAACTAGAAACTATAATTAATTATGTTTAAGCAGCTGAATAGATTTCTTTAGTTATAACTTAAAATTATTCTTATTCTTGAACAAGTCACCTTTAAAAAAGTTAAATGATACTCAAATCACTTCTTTAGCAGTTGCGATGACACAGACAAACTGATATAAGTACAACATTAAATTTATATCATGAGGGGTGCTTTTGTGTCGCAAGGTAAAAATAGACACCCAATGCAAATATTAGTAAATTTCTATTAGCGTTATGGGTTGGTTAACGATGAGTCAGAGTCTAGATGAGTCATGACAGTCGACGAGGACACTGTCATAAAAATATATATTGATTATCAATAATATCACTGTATGTGTTTATTCACAAGTATAAAAACTTGACAAAACTGGATACGTATATGTAACGTACGTATAGATAACCCATTTATGCAAATTAAAACTAAAGATAAACTAGTTTGTAGCGGTAGTAGTGTTATAAAAGACAGATAATATATCAATTTAAGACTGTTGACAAGTTAATAAGTAGATCAATAAAAAATACTTTACTAGAAAGTACATAGTTAGTTAATAATTTTATTTACCAACCCGACCCATTACTGTCCCACAGCTGGGCACTGATTTTTAAGAGTATAAAGCTTAACCAGACATAAGTATTTTACCGAGCCGGCCAATGATTGAATGGTAACATTTCCAAGACACCTATGATAACATTTGGCAACACCTTTGATAACATTTTCAAGAACTCTTAGGTATTAGATAACATTTGATTTGCTAACATTTTCAAGATTTGATAACATTTTCAAGAACTCTTAGGTTTTCCATTACCGATAAATCAAGTGAGAATTAATGTCTAATACGCACGTGACTTCGAAAAATCATTGTTACGTGTCTGAGATTGAACCCTGGACCTCCAACATGAGAAGTAGCTTAAACTAACAGATAAGTTAATACATTAGTAGTAATATTTCAAAATTGTACTTACTGCAAACCATTAACAAAGAATTTCTCTGTGATATAATCCCGACAGTTTGAATTCTCGAAAGCGAGGTAGAATTTGTAGTCCCTATCTAACATTTCCAGGCAGTTAGGATCCGCTCGGGGACAGTGATGGGAACCACACGCTCCATATATATCCACGGGAATGAATTTAGCGAGTTGGCGGGCGTACTGCAAGCGACGGTTCCGGGCGTGGCAGTTTGACACGAACCAAGCTACCTGAAATATTTTAAATAATATTATTTTAAATAATAAATAAATATAAAAAAATATATATTAAAAATATTTTTCGTATTTCTCTTAAGTACATGAAACTAATTAGTCCGCCATATTGAATTTAGAATGACGTCGCTAAGCTAATCCGGCATTGTTATCTAAACCAAAATTTCAGCAAAGGGACTCAAAGCTCTCTAGAATCCAAATGCAAGTACTTAAAACATTCAGTTATCTGAAAGTTCTTGAACCCTCCCTCTCCGCGTCAATCAATAATCCTGGATTCGCCAGTGACATCCATAGTAGACGATGTATCGAATAGAATTATCTCATTTAGTAAAGTGATATCGCCCGTAAAATAGTAATAAATATTATCTATGGTAATAAGAGAATAACAATATAACTTTATGGTAAGTACTTAGGTAGGTAGTACCTATAGTATGTAAATTTTAATCTACACTGAACGTTTTTTCCGACCACGGATATTTTTATTTCACCTGTGCTCGAATAAAGTATCCAAATTGTATTGCAACAGGACCAAAAACACAGGTTCTAAAACTTGGAGACAGCTAAAACTTAGGTTAACGTTACGTACCTACCTAACAATAACTAGTTCTCATATAAAAAAACGCTATACCTAAGATTAATTAGTATTAATCTTACGGGTAACGGTAACGGGTAATCCCGGTAACAGGTAGTCCCGTTCGGTATTATTTGAAACATTCTCTATGTTTGTAAATGTGAAAGATGAAACTATTATATTATTATGATGTTTAATAGACATAGATATTGTTATTGATACTATAACTCTGTATAGGTTAAAGAAAACTGGTCAAGTGCGAGTCGGACTCACGAACAAAGTGTTCCGTACCATTATCTATAAATACCCTTTGCGTATGGAACCCTATAAACAGCAAAAAAATACGTTGGTTGTATGGGAGCCTCCCTTAAATATTGATTCCATTTTAATTTGATTATCTTTATAAACTAAATATATAATGTAATGTATTCTGTGAATATTTGAAGCATCTGACGTGTTGCCGTTTTTAATATCATGCAAAAATGTCACGTTTGTTGCAGAGGAGCCCTCTGTAAATATTTGTTTTATACTGTTTTTAGTACTTGTTGTTATTGCGGCAACAGAAATACATCCTCTGTGAAAATTTCAACAGTCTAGCTATCACGGTTCATGTGATACAACCAGGTATTAGACAGACGGACAGTCGGAAAGCGAAGGGTCCTATTTTTATCCTTAAAAATGACAGTTTTCTACAAGATAAGACCTTTAGACGTAAACCTACAACGAAGTACGAGCAATGAGTCGCCTTCTACGCAGGTCTCAAATAATGGCGTATGGGTTGTACGTACAAAAATAAATTAAAATGAGATATTTACATTTCAAGGCTACGCAAACATTGTTTCACTTTTGTCATATTTAACGCTTTTATTCAATAACCAGACGTATCTAATCGTTTGACAATGTATGGATACAGGTTTAAAACAAGACGAAATAAGGTTATTTTGAAAAACAGAAAACAGATTGCATTTTAAATTTACCGTTTCATATTTGCGGAAGGTTAAGCGCTCGTCTATGTAAACCTACTAAATGAAAAATTATTTAAGGAATATTTAGGAGTAATTGGTAAATCGTTTCATAGCATCTTTCTTACTAACATAATTATGTATTTATTTCCATACTTCTATCTAAGATTGTTTATCGATGGTATTGTCCAATATTGCAGATTTCTTCTACTTCTCCTTTTAGGGTTCCGTACCCAAATTGTAAAAACGGAACGAGATTACTAAGCCTTTGCTGTCAGTCGGTCTGACACAGAGCTATATCTTTATAACCGTAATTTATAAGTATTAATTATGTTTTCGACCTGTATTTGGGATGCCTATGTAAATTAGGTAATTTTGCAGTCTTTATCTCCAAAACCAATTAATGTAAATTTATGACTCGTGTAGCGTCACAGTAACGTAGCACTAGATATGCAGAGGATTCCAGGTTCAATCTTCGACCGAACAGTCATTTAAGCGATGTAATTCAATTTCCTTTCTGAGTCTAATTTTGTAGGTAAATAATTACAACGTTAGAATACCTAGGAATATGTGTGAAGGCTTTGAGCATAAAAAACGTCAATAAAATTATTTAATCACTTATGACGAAAAGATCTATTAATTTTATCAATCCCCAAGCGATTCTTGCGTCCCTTTAATTTTATTTGTAGTCGTAGGTACATTTAATATTAGAAGAGGTTTACCAAGTGGTGGAACCCGTGTAGTTCGACTGGGGAGGTAATGGGAGGGGTGTCGGTGGAAGGCTGGGGTTGTCGGTTCACTTTTATTTTGTTGTAGTTATTTGAGGCGACCATAGTCCTCGGGAGTAGCAACGCATCTGTAATTGACTTCAGATAAAATCAGGTGGACAGCTTGCTCGTTTGCTATTCCAATGTAATAAAAAAAACCTTCCGCGCCATTTAAGTAGGTACATCAATACTTATACTTACAATCTAAACAAATGTTACCTTTTTAGTTTTATTCGCTGCGTAATTCCTGTCCAATTCCTTTTCAGTGATGAGAGGATCGTAGTAAAACCACCTTTCGTATGGCGCAACGATGTCTGAGTCGCGACGGTAAGTGGCCGTCCAGTTGAAAACGTCCAGAGAAGATGGTCGGAGGGAAGCGGTGTGGTACGGACATTCCAAATAGTACAGGATCCATATCTGAATTTAAACGTTTAAAAATCAAAATTTTAAATATCATTATCGTCATCAACCTATTATTGTCCCACTACTGGGCACGTGTCTTCTTTCAGAATGAGAGAGTCTACCGCGCTGGCCAAGCGCAAATTGGCAGAATTCATACATCTTTAAAAACTCCTATTTTTTTAGAGAACTCTCAGGTATGCAGGTTTCCTCACGATGTTTTCCTTCACCGTAAAGCAGTGATAGTTAATTTCTAATACGCACATAATTTTAGAAAAATCAGTGGCGCGTGCCTCGGACCCTCGATTGAGAGGCCGAGTTTCAACCATTAGACTATCACTGCTCAAACTAGAAATCATTATAATTAGTTATTTATAAATTAATTATTTTATATTAATTTGTTATTTATTCAATAGTAATGTTATTTACTTAAACAAAACTCATAATACGCCAATTTTAAATTACATCGGGACGGTTGAGATACAGAATTACTAGTGTTTATTATGAACTGTTACGTAAAGTCAATTAGGGAATGTAGCCAATGTGATATATTTTGCCTTTGCTTTGGGACGCAATCGTAACATTCTATAACGATTCCTTATTTTCTTCATCAGGTCGGTCGGGACTATTGTAAATAAAAATATATTTATTTACCGAGTTATTTCTAAAAAAAATGAAAGGAAATTCTTTCATAGTAAAATAATATAGAGTCTTAGGAATGTAGGTTGATTTAATTGATACTTATATATGCTAAATCCGGACATGTTCGGAAACTGGTACGTCCTGAAAACGGAAATGTCCCACCATAAGCAGGACGCATGGTTACGGCAATCTAGTCTACTTGCCCATACGTACCTATTGTTAATTAAAGTTAACAAATTGCAGGTACATAATGATACCAATATGCTAAGGAACATTATGTTCAAGTCAGGTTTTACTCAAATGTATATCTAATTAATTAGTTTTGTCATGTTGATTAGGTGCATAGGTACAAAACTTTTAACTGGTTTCTAATTGTACCTCATTTTTGGGTAACGTTCACATTACCACTAAATTTATGGTCTTCAGATATACCTAATCATACCAAATAAGTCTATAGGTAAAATGATATGGTTATATTAATAGTTAAAAATATGGGCGTCGTCAACCATTGGGTTAGAGCGGCTAGTTGATATAATAAACATTTAGTTTATTATATCAACAGTCCGAACAAAATAGCTGAACTTGTTTAAATCCCTAGGGGGAGAACCTCTTGTGGTTAGGTTCCACTTTAGGTTAGGATGCTTTATCATCAGGTGGTCTGCATGCTCGTTTCCTACTTCAAGGGTATAAGATAATACGATACGCTTCATTGTCTGTAGAATTGTTTAATTTTTTTTTGTACTTTAGTAATGCTCGTGCGGTGAATAACCTAACCTAACACAACTATTAGGAGAACTGTATGCTCATTTGCTACCTTAATTACCTAAGATCAAAAATAACAAATAAGAATAGCTACCTGATTTGCCGGCCTCTTCACATTAAAAGGCGTGTGATGATCTTTAAACAAAATGGCATCAGCGGAGGCAGCATCTCTTGAATCCGCCGTTAGTGTACACCGGTCTACGGGACACTTGTTCCTAATGAACTCGGTTCGACCCCCGGAGACACCCCATGCGCCTAGACCGTTAGCGAGTAATATCTTTTTTATCGGTATATCCTCATCTTTCGGTAAAGTGTACATTAGTTGTTCTGAGATTCTGTAAAGGAAGGGTGAATATGTTATTAATTGTTATGTATATATTAATTTTTCCTATGGTGATAGAATTCACCGTGGTTCCACTCCGAACGCCGCCTAACCTATTTCTGTCTTATAGCACTAGAGTTATATATATGCTGTTGTGTTCTGGTTTCAAATCACAATAGTATGGATGGCAGAGACACTTAAACCTACCCCTCAGGGGTAGCATCTGTAGCTAATGTCAGGTAGGACTCCAATGCTATTAAAGTACCCTAATTCTTTTGGTTCCATATTGTTCTAATGCCTAATAATAAAGATGGCCGTCGTTTGCTACTTCTATATTTATTATTAGAAGAAAGTCATTTTCTGTATTCATTACGAGATAGGTACATACCTAAATTTAGGCAGATTAACACAAAGGTATATATCAAAGCATGAGGAAGTAGTACAAGGTACAATTACTTTATTGAAATTGTAGCTGTCTTGGAATTTCTAGATTTTAATTTTGAAGAAACAGATGTCACATGTAGAAGCATTACAGTAAGGAACATTAATTCAGTGGGAATCTATTTATTAATGGAACTAAAATACCTGCTTTAAATCGCTATAATCTATATCAACGGTCGGCAAGTAGTTTAAATGTGGGGTCCGAACATTGCTGAAATGTTCAAAAAAGGTCCACGTAGTGCCGACTCGAGACAAATTTAAAGATGGAGGGAAAGTCTATTAATTATTATGAATTTTTCACATTTGTGTCTCTGCAATTTGACAATATGGCACCTGGAGAAGACGCTCTATGAAAATATTATTCAAGTACGTATAATAGACAATTTTTTGCGATCCGAGGCTAGACCTTCCGTGGTCTGCCTGTTGCTGACCGCTGATCTATATCTTAACGTATGAAGTTGAAGTATACGTACCTATCTTCACCAGGAGCATCTTCTGGGAAGATTTTAGCATGGGGGTCGTGGCGCAAGGGGCGGCGCTCACCGCCGGTGATGAACCACGGTCGCTTGTACGTCTCGTCGCCCTCGCGGACAAACACATCTTCCGTATCACTAATTGAGTTCTGAAAGATTTAGGTTACATTTAAGTGGTATATTTTGGGTGTGGTGTTAAAAAAGCTGAGGGTAGCATATTACCAGACTACGTCAGAAGGAGGGCTATGTTTCTCGAGCGTATATCACTTCTTTGGGATGATCTATGCCCTAACGGCTTGACGGATTACAAGATCCATTTATAATTTTATATGTCTATACTTCCATATTTTTACTCTATACTTAATATATAAAAAAGAGATGGTGTGTGTGTGTGTTACTCAATCACGCAAGAACCACATGTCCTATTTACATGAAATTTTGCATGGTTGTAGCTTATTCAGTTGAATAATATAATATAAACATTTCGAAATCAGCAGTAGTCTATAGACTGACCCTAACTGGTCAGTCTATAGACTACTTCTGATTTCGAAATTTTTAGCTATGTAAAGGTGGCGACTATTTTAGTGACGTCACTGCACCTTTTGGTTTCAGACTTTCATATTTCCAGTTTCAATAAAAAGTGAACGCTAAAAATAGTAAAGTTTTGATGGCATGTATGACGTTAACATCTAATTTTCTATTCGGATCCGGACCTTATGGTTCGGATTGAAAGAAAAGTGTAGATAGAAACAGTTGGAGGTACATGAAAAGTTAGCAAGTAAAACCTTTTTTTGTCACGTAGCGAAACACGGGTACCTACTTCAGGTAGTATGACGTAACATTGGAATCGACTCAGTTTATGTGTACGAGTACATTATTTTTTGTGATAGCGCTTGCGATCAGAAAAAAGGGAAGAGAAGGGGAATTTTCATTTTAGCCGAATTAAGTATATTATAATATATATTCTATATTATTATATTTTATGATTGTGGTTCTATTTATAACCATTATACGCAGTCGGGTTAGTTGTTTTCATAATAATTTATTTACTTCGGAAAATTTATATCATATTAAAGGGCAGTTATTTATTATAGTAGGGCTATTAAATTATTTTTTTATCAACCGAGAGATTGAACTGAATTTATTACCTCCATTATTATTGCTTATTGTGATAAAATGGACAGATGACAAATAAACAGATGGCATGGATCCATTTTACTATGTATAAGGTAAATGTGTACCAACAACTGCGGAATTTCGATGTTGCAGGTAGGTACATAACCATGCTATGAGCAAGTTTTTAAAAAGAAAGAAAAAAATTATCTGTCTATCTGTTATCATAATCAAAATATTAAATTTACGAGTCTTTCATTATATATATATTTAAAACTCTACCAAAGGATCGTCTTGTACTCCCAGGTCTCCAAGATGATCCCTAGTATATGGGAGAGATTATCATAGTCCCTATGTTAATAAAAGTTATGGATTTTTAGGTAAAGTAAAGGAAGATACCGATTTGTTACTGTTGACAATGGCCTTAATTAACTAAATAGCAAATATGTTGAGCAGTACATACATTATGTATCATAATAATTTTCTTCAGATGTCTGAGATTCGGGGATATAACTATTCTTCCTATTGATTTCCCTACACCTTTTCATTTCTGTTTCATTTCATGAATGAGTTTTTTCCCTTTTTGTGTTCTTTTGTTTTCTTTTTCATTATTTTTACTTGTTTCTTCCAAATAAAATGTATATGGTGCTAGTTAGAATTGAATTATCTTCTCGTTTATGCTTTAAATTACTAAAAGTGGTTGAATCTGAGAGAATCCGGCGAGACATCAAAAGTTTGTTGTTGGATATTATTAAGGATTGAGGGTGATAATTCTCTTCAAGTATCAATTCTCTTCAGTATTCATTAATTCTCACCAATATCGGTGACAAAGGACTGCGAACTGTGAAATGCTCTTCATTTGTAAGGATCGGTGATGGTATTTTATTTAGTATAGACCTACTTACAAATTTTTGTTACAATATCTTTTCTTACACTAACATTGGTACATGAATTTAACTGAAATGATCCGGCTAGAATCACAGCAAGTTTTAGTCTGTGAACCTTAATACGTTCCCGTCGGCGGCAGACTGTAGTTTACGGTATCTGAGGGCTCTGCAACTTCTAGTTGCATCGGCGCTGTTAAATTATTGGACTCTTGTGTTTTGTTCCTTTTTTATGCCTCGGTTGATTAAACTTTATCAAAATGAATATTTTTACAATTGTTTTCACAAAAACATTAATTCAATATGTTTTTTTTTTTTTTAATCCGTGTAATGGCAGTTATACTACTAGTTCCTTATCTATCAGCTCAGCTATCGTAAGTTACTATGTCAATAGAAAACCGATGGAATTCATTAATTTGTGGTCGTAGTGTACAAGAATAGAATTACAAAAACATCGATATTATTAAAAAATAATATCTCTGGTACTACGTTTTTTTTTAATATGTAATTTTTCTGAATGGCCATTATTTCTACCATGCTCATTTCAAGGTTATCCATTAATTACCGGACACTCTGTACATACATACATGCAATTTGAAAGTAAGCGTGTTAATATTTTGATTTTTGATTCGTATAATTCTCGTTATAGAACTCTCTTACGTCGTGCTCTTCATTGTGATATTTTTATGAAAGTAATAAATATGTTTGCCGCGAGATGGGACAACTGTGTATATACTCAGTGGTAAAAGCCGAAATGGAACAGTAACTAGTCGTACATGCCGGCGGGAACGTGTTTTTTTAAACGCATTGAGTCGCTTTGGAAAGTTTATTGAAATAATGATTTGTAGGCGGGAACGTGTTAAAAATGAAAACCTGAAGATAAGAGGGTTCCGGCGGCGGCGGCGGTACAGACGGCGTCCGCGCGGGGGCGGCGGTGGGCGGCGGGCGCGGCAGCAGGAACAACGCCAGCGCGGTCAACACCAACGGCAGCAACAACGCCGCGCGCCGCAACGCCCGCGCCGCGCGCGCCCACATCCCTCAGCGCGCCAGGACCGCTCGCACTCGGGTTCGGCCCATTCTATGCCCGTGTCATTACCGTCGTTTTCACATCTGGAATATAAAGATATATAAATAAATACGTGATACGATACACCGTCGACGTGTAAGTAATAGGAGAAATAACAGTTGAATGGGTAGAAGCAAGCTTATATAAAACAGTTAAAGTAATATGCAGTGACGTCGCAAGACCTAAACTTAATGTGGGCAAAGTAGGTACATTTCGCGAGGCCCTATGATAATGATGATTATAAGCCGGAGAGTGGCATATTTTTAAGTTGAAAATTTATTCTAATATGTATTTATTTTAGGAAATACCTTGTGACGTGTACTTTAGGATTTTCCATACTTTTTAAAATGAATTTACGGCTGTGAGGCGCAAGGTCCATTAAGCCGCGAGGCTGTAGGCGGTGGCCCACACCGCCCACGTCTTACGACGCCTCTGGTAATATGGACTTTTGATCATGGGCGTTTATGCTTGGGGAAGGCGTTAGGAGGTCGGGAGAGGAAATGGGGGGGGTCTTGTGGTGGAAAACTAGCTAATCTTTTTGTTTTTTTTTATCGGCTGCCGCTGTCGGACATCATCTTAACAATATAGTTACGTCCATGCTGTCGAGCCTCCAGAGGTGACAAACGCCGCACGTCGTTCTTTAAGATCTTAAAAATGCATAAACTTACGGACGTTTTTTTAAAGATGTTAGAATTAACTATTATATGTCGACTCTGATTCTATTACTGAGTCCATGACGAAATTCTAAGGGAGTCTGTCCACCAAATAGGTGAGGTGAGAGCAGAGTGCGAGCTCGAAGCTGAGTTAAACGAGTAAGATGTGCTATGAAAATGCTATAGCAACCGATGTGGTTGTGACCTTTAGCTTGCATCTTTAGCTCCAACTTACCTTACATCTATCCATATAAAAACAGCTTAGCTATTAGAGTATAACAAAGCCAAGCAATGCTGCCATCAGAAGCGCAAAAGCGATATCACATTTCAAGTAAGTTTCTAGAAAATTGATGTTTAGTGAAAGTCGTTTCCCTGTATCGCATAGTAAATTGAGAGAAAGGATATTTTCAAACTAGGTTTTTAATATGTTTAATCTAAGTTTCCGTCATTCGGCTTAGATCGTACATAATTTCTTAAGCTATTCGAAGCTATAAAAATCGTGTATTTTTTTGAGATGCCGTTTTTGCGCTTCTGAGGGCAGAATGAAAATCAAGCAATTCTATTGGAGAATTTGACAAACCTACCTACTTTAGCTACATCGCAAAACTCTGGTGGAGAAGCCCTATGACTTTTTCACAACAACAGATTTTACCATCTCTTAAAGAGTTCTTCAAGTTCTCCAAAATACAAAGGATTATGAAGAGTCAGTTTCCTCATGTCAGTTAACAGTTAGTTTCCATTTTAATATTTGTAAGTATAACTAATATATTAATAAAGAAGGATTAGCTATCAACAACTTTTTATTAAAATCAAGAAAATTGATTGAAAGTAGATTGAAAGTGATAAAACAAGAGATATCTTTTACAGACCTACCTAGATTTAATTACAAATAGGTACTATTATGAACCTATGCTTTATATTTCTTACATTTGAACTACTTTTAAATTAGATAACAATAAATCTTAACCTATAAAATTATAAAAAACTTCATTTTATATTTGTCTAACAATGACATTTTAATATTTTTATTCTACTTAATTTTTGGGTCAAGGACTATAAGTTTCTCAGTCAGAAATGTTTTCTAACATTCCTAACAATTTTTTTGCTCGCAGAATATAAGACGTGAGTACCATAATATTCCCGTTCATTTATTGTGTCATTATTTTTTTCAATCATTTATCTAATTATGCATTTTAGTGTAGATCTAAAGCAATTTGCAAGATAGTTTTTTTTTCTAAATATTATTAACCTCCAGAGTGCAATGGTGGCTAAAGCTGGTCACTTTGACCGGTATTTCCCGCAAGCTACATATACATATAAGTCGATGATATGATATTTATTTTGAAGTTTGTGTTTTATCTTCTTTGACCACAGACTTCAATTTCAACCTATCAGCACAGGATTCACTATGTTTTCTCAATAATACCTATTACTCCAACAGATATTATGAACGATAGTCGGAATAATAAACTTTCCAGGTTCAGGTGCGTTCAGTGTGGCCTTTGGGCTCATGTCGAGGGTTCGTGGTATGATCCTTCGACGGCTAAATGTGCGTTAATCTTGACCGTTATTGTCCCCCTGCTAACCGGCATTATGCGCTGTGTCGGGCAATGGCGGTCAAATCCATTTTTTTTATTGTTAATGTGCCATATTTTATGTAAGTATTGATCTTATTGTTTGTGTTTATCCTAGAATAATAACTAAATTTATGTTTTAAAAGTTGATATCTACGCTTTTTCTGTAAATGCCTTTTAATTATTTAAATATGAATTACGTGCCTGTTGAAATATTTTACTTCTGCCGCTTACAAAATTGGTTCCGGTAAGCAATAAAGTATTGCTGTATTTCACTTTGAAAATATGCGTATCATTATGAAAAAAGGCAGTTTTATTGAAAGTTACGCTCAGAACATAAAAATCGTAGGAACGATTGTAGATTACCCATTTCTGAAGCTAAATCAAAGTACATAGTAACGTCTTTGATGTTTTTAATTTATTTTACTAAGCTTGCACCCCGGCACTAGTTGATCATTTAACTATGTATTTATGGCTGCGATTTATAAGATTCTCGCGTAGGGTTGCCACCCGTAAATAATTACATAATATTAAAGTATTGTACTTCATTTGGGTTATTGTACTTCATAGTTGATTAATTGTACTTCATTTTGTCGTAAAAAATATAAAATACTCGAAAATAGGTTTTCTTGTATGATCTGGGCTTTAAAAAATTGTTGCACAGTTGCATCGGGAAAGAAAATAAAGGAAGATATAAATTGTACTTTATACTGATATTACGTACTTTTTCTACCTTTTGAAGCCAATGTACTAAAATCGAAGAATAAATGGTGGCAACCAGGTCTCGCGGTACAGAATTTTGAATCGTTTGTTTTGCAATAAACATGCATTGAGATCGTATGACTAAATATAATGCTTTACAGTCGCAATTACTACTTACATCAATTTATTTTATCATTCATACATAAATAGATCTCTTTTCAGGGTGAGAGGGTTTACATACGGGCTTAGAGCGGATTGTTAGATTTCACACATTTTTGAGAACGTGTGAAAATTGTTTTCCTACACCGCTAAAACGCTTAGTAATTATTTTGTAATGCTAATAAAATCCGCCTGGATCTGAACCTTGGAACTTGGACCCGCCTCCATTTAAACGTATTTACTAGATTAGTATAGTAATAGCGCGAGGAGAAAACCATTAGGTAAGTATATGTAGGTACGTGTCACGTTCATTGACATTGAATCTAGAAACATTAGAATCATTATCATTGACATTACAACATGGAATGAGATCTATGGGTACAAATGTGCAATAGTTAATTGTGATAGAGCTTGTAGTAATAAATTTGTGACTCTTTCCTGTTTATTAATGCAGCACCGTAACGTAGATTTATGCTGCCAAGGGCCGAAGTTGAATTCACTACCCACCCATTTAGAAATTTTAGTCGACAAAAAAAAACAAAATCTAAATCCACGACCGAACAAAATTTGTGCCGCCCTCTAAGGCCCCTCATCCGCGGCAACTTTTTGTAGTGATGTTGTCGCGATCGCATCGGTATAGTCGCCAAGCGGTCTCTAGCTGTGTGCCCTCGGCTTCAAAACCACGATTCAGTCGCGATGCAAACGCGATACTATCGCGCTTCTGCTGCGATGTAAACGCGATTCTTCTCTGCCCCCTCGCCCACACGCTACGCCACTGTATCAATGTAAAATAGGGAAGTTATAATTCTTCAATTGTCATGAAAGTTTTAAGAAATATTCATTGGACAGAGCACCATCATTATGCATAATTATTTCATCCGCACGGCAGCGGTGTAAAGCTTCTATGATCTGTGATTATGCCTTAAACCAGTTAATAGAAATTAAGGTTGATCTTTCTTTTTTAACTATAATATGGGCCATAGAAAGTTTAAAGTGATATTCGCATCAGAAAATTCCTAACAAATGATACAAATATACCTACTTACATATATCTACAGATTATATTCATATATATGTATGTATATATGTATATGTATTTATGGAGCAAATGCCAAACTGGCTTAGACTATACCCTAAATCATCAAGATGGTAAATTGTCCATCACATGTCACATGGACTGTACAATACAGTGCATGTGATTAATTAAATATAGGTAAGCAAGTAATGCCAAAATACACACTATCAGGGTTGTGGAGTCAAAGGTCAAACGTTTCATCGTATATCTCCGTTTAGCAATCTAGTTATTATATACTAGCCATGCCTCGCGGTTTCACCCCCGTTTCAAATATGTGAAATAACTTTAAATTGTTATGACATTTGACAGAGTAAATGGACAGAAAGAGTGAATGTTATCTCAGGATATATGGAAATTTCAAATACACAGACATAAATTCAAAAACATTTCTAAATTTCTGTTATAATCTCGCCGTAAAAAGACACGTGAAAACAGCTTTATAATATTATTTAGCAGTGACCCACGATTTCACCCGCGTTTAACAAATGTATAACTGTAACCAACTGTATAAATGTAACGAACGTGGCGGATCTGGCCGATTAATAAATTATTAGGGGACGGATCAGGCCCTCCGCTTAAAGGGCTTTTTAGATGGAGGCTAATAAGAATGCAGTAAGCGAAATAAGACCTGAAATAAGTTTTTTTGGGGGAAGGTTAAGGTCCTAATATTTCAGAAATTTTGCCACTTTTTAAATTTACATCCCGTGACGTACCTACAACCTTATAACAGACCGTTTACATATTCATCAATTTTAGTGAAATATTGTTTAAAAATACTGATAAGTAGCTAAAATTTGCGCATTTATCAAAAATTGAGGGAAATATGACTATAATTAAATTTTATTGTATTATTGAATACCGTACCGCATTCCCTCTTGCTTTAACTTCCCGTATTTACTACCCGTTTGTAGATACAAATGAGGAAATCAAGTATGAAACGATATAATGCAAGATGCATGCAAACCGACCATATCAGCATGCGGTCACAACCCTCGTGATAGGAAGAATAATAAATTATTTGAAATTCGGCCTTTAAATTTGGGGGCCCGAATTTCATTTCATATTTATAGGGCAATAGAAATTTATTATGACTTGCTATATAACTTATATAACAGGAACGGGACAAGATCGTAGGAACCAACGCACTTGTTTTTTTTTAATGTGTTGAAAAGATGGCACGTGGTCAGCGTGGTCAACTAAGGCATAAATCGCTCTGTGAGAGGAGATCCGTGCCGAGCAGTGGTTGATTGAAGCGTTGTTGTTTTTTTTGGAATTAGCAAACGAGGCTGCAGCCCACCTGATGGTAAGGCTACTGCCGCCCATAGACGTATGTAATCAACCCTAGATAAGATCAAAGTCTCACGTAAGGTTAGTCACATATGCGTTGCTATCCCTGAGAACTAAGATGGAAGGCCTCGGAAAAGTATGTCTCTCTTACACCCTTCAGACCAGAACACAACAGCGCATAACACTGCTGTTATCAGGCAGAAATAGGTGTGGCGGTGGTGCTTCAGGAGTCGAACCACAAAGAGACAGACCAAGAAAAATGAATTTCCCCACTCTTCTACATTCTATATTCGTAATTTCTTACTCATCCTGTTGTAGGCACCCGGCTTGTGAAAAATCTATGCAACATTTTTTATTGTCCCCTGTATATTGTTACTTTATATTTATACAATATATTATTAAATTACAAACTAATAACCAGTTCAATTCACTCCATTTATGTATGAGACTCTAAACCATGGAAAGGTTAAACTATTATACTTGGAGCGCTATTTTTAACCGACTTTAAAAAAGGAGGAAGTTATATGTTCCACAGCACGAAAACAAAATTGATTTAACAAAAAGAAATTTATATACACAGAAATGTGTAGGTTTTTTTAACTGCAAAGACACATCACATATTTCCTGTAACTCAACTATATCGTGTTACTTTCTACTCAGTGTTATGTTGTAGGTATGAGTGTACGAACTTTGCAATATCTATTAGAGGCCAGATATGTTTGTAGACGCTAATATAGTTTACCGTTCGGTCGCAAACCACACGTGGATGCTAAAATTTGACGTTAATAACAGTTTTCTTCTACGTAGTTTTAAAATGTAACTATATATCTATTCATATTGTATATTAAATTTACGCTCTTTCGTATGGATGCAATAAATTATACATTATCAAATGAGTGCCAACCATCGCGATGTGTAATTTAGAAAAGCATCCTACGTTTTTCAAATATGTACTTATTTAAGGGTCTCTCCCCATATCATTTACTAAGTGATGGTCGTGTTATGGCTGGAGTTACGTAACTTCAAAATGTTATCTTAAGAGAGTCATAAACCGTTCAATAAGCGAAATAAAAATGTTCGTAGGTGCGTTCTTAGTCTACTTACCCTAAATAATTTGATAGAGCGTACCGTCAGCGAAGTCCTTTCCAAACAAAAATCCAATACCGATGACTAAAGTATTATAGAAGTAAATCTTAAAGGTACGTGTAATATCTAAAGGATCCTTTCAATCTGTATAAGACAATTATCCACATTATCTTCATACGATTATGTTGTCATAAAGGAGCAGTGATAGCCGATTGGTTGAAACTCGGCCTCTCAATCGAGGGTCCGAGGTTCGAATCCCAGGCACCATTGATTTTTCTAAAATTATGTGCGTTTTAGAAGTTAATTATTACTGTTTTACGGTGAATGAAAACATCGTGAGGAAACCTACACACCTGAAAGTTCTTTAAAAAGTTCTTAAAGGTGTGTGAAGTCTACCAATTCGCAGTTGGCCAGCGCAGTGGGCTATGGCCTGAAACTCTCTCAGTCTGAGAGAAGACCCGTGCCCAGCAGTGGGATAATAATGGGTTGACGGTAAATGTAGGTACTTTGATACTACCGTACAATATCAATACCAATTAGGTAAACAAACAGTAACGTTTTGAATGGAAAGCTGGAATGTTTCCAGTCCTGATAGAACAATGACCGTAACTAACTACTGTTTGCACAAATGTACCTACTATTTCATAAATTATGATTCCGCCTCACGGCCTCACTTGCGTTTACAAATGTCTCGATGTATACGTATAAAATTCGTATCAAGATTTTACATATCCTAAAGCCTTTTTCAAGAAATAGTCCGTCATGTTCAAAATTGTATTTTCAGACTAATATTGGTACATTCAAACAAATATTCAGCTAATTTATTTATTTCAGGCTTTTTAGGAGGTTGCGTCAAAATAGTAACATAAAAGTGTTATTATATAATATATATTTTTTTGTAATGGTCTATTTATAAGCTTTTATTTTATACACATATTATTATGTTATTAAAAGAGTCGTTTTTTCCTTTCTCGAATCGCCTAAACCTGTATCACTGCAAAGTGAGACGATTCCAATGATAATGTCGTAAGTCACAATTCCTCACGCCGATTAAGCTGCAGCGCGTGACTAAGAAATGGACACACATAGGTACATACAAACATACATAAGTACTATAGTATACTCTTGAAAAACATTACCGTCCTTCTGACGCAGTCGAGTAAAAAAAATCATGAATCCAAATAAACATAAGGTTAAGGAATCTTTTTTTCGATAATCAAGCCTAAATAATAAATAACTACGAGATTTGCAAGCGGTGGCGGCACATATGTATTGAGCGGCACTCATATACACGTATCACATGCATGATGCCCATAAACGTGTACTTTATTTCATACAAATCTGCAAATTGATACGAAATTTCAAAATAATTCTCTTAAAACTCAATGTTTATAACTCTTCAAATTCGGAAAATATGCTCCCTGTTCTAAACATATCAACATTAGGCCAGAAAATTTACAATGTATTTCAGATAGTAAAAGTTAAGTAATATTATTAATTGCAATAGATTTGAAAAGATACGTTATGTGTATTAATTACATAAACATATTTTCAATGTTATTTTCAGTTTCATAAATAACTTATGGAAATATTTATTTTCCTGTACGTGTACACAAATTTACAATTTTGAGCTTAGCAACAGCTTCACCCCCACACCTATTTCTGCCAAATTTGAAGGTGGTAGAACTCTTTATGGTTCGATTCCGGAAGCACCACCGCCACACCAATTTCTGCCAAATAAATGTTAAATGTTCTTGTGTTATGCACTGTTGTGTTCTGGTCTGAAGGGTGTGGTAAGGGATACATACTTTTCGAGGCACTCCATCTTAGTTCAGTTGTAGCAACGCATCTGTGGCTAACCTTAGGTGAGACTTTGATCTTACCTAGGGTTGACTACAGATGTACATGAGCGGCAGTAGCCACTTACCTTAGTTTTGCTACCTCCATACTTTAAAAAAAAGTAAAAATAACATAACAAAATAATATGTACCTGATATCTGTGAAGTAATAAATCTTAAACGTTCTTGCTTTTGATATAATTACGTACCTTCTTAAGTTTACTTTTCGTAGTTCAACACTCACGCCAGGCTGTTTTAATTGATTTCAGGTACTATTTTTACTTTAAAAGTCGTTATTATATCAATTAGTACCACACTTTTCATATCGGATTTAAGTAGCATTTTCATAGATATTTATCCAATGATATTTATTTATTACATAGAACACACTACCATAACAGGTTTCCCCAATGCGGTAATGCGGTTACCCAAAAATAGATATGTTATAGAAAAACCCATGTTTAAAAAATACAATATACGAGTAAAGCATTTAATCAGTAGTATACCATGGTGTTGATAACGGTTTTTACGAATAAGGGTTTAAGCACTATAGTCGTCCCTATTGCAACAGCGGCCTTGTAGCTGAATAAAATAAACAGAACATTTAACTACACCGACAATACGTTGTTGACATTTAACTTTTTTATTGTGGCCTTATTGTACAACATAATTTTACAACTGACAGATATGATTAAGGCAGACGCTCTCAAACTTTTGTATAGTGGCAAACGAGCATGCATTCCATCAGATGGTGAGTGGTCAACACTGCCCATGGACATGCAGATAAGATAAAAGTCCTACTTGATATCGCAACGGTTGCGTTGCCATCGCCATTGTCCACAGGGGAACGTTATCGCCCACTTTGAGAAAGACTGGATTAAGGGGTATAGATACGCAAGGTTGGTCTTTATGATCGGTGCTCTGTGACGTTTATCTATTTTACGCCTGGGTTATTAACGATTATTCCAATTGTGATTGCTGTCGTTTTATCACATTACGAATATGTGTGTTCAGTTTATTGTGTAGTTTAAAGACGATGATTATCACAGTTTTTTGTTAAGGTGATAATTTGTCAAGTTAATTAGGAGGCTTAAAAAATAATATTGACAGAGCGTAGTGAGCGCTTTTTATTATTTACCTAAGTTAAAAACACTAAGTCGAAAGTCTTTATGGGTACTAATTACAAGTTATATTTAATTTGGCTTGTTAGTTCGCATGTATGTGAACATTTTAATTTATCTAGAACAAAAGACTTAAATATTTCAACAGAATTTTAAACCAGATAACATCTACGTGTTGATTGAGTTATAATTTTGCATTAAAATTTTTCTTGTATCTCAATGCGTTTTAAGGCGAATGAAAGATTACTTTCCTTGAATAACAATTCTCAATTCAATATGGTGGACCTTCCAAGACGCGGATTAATTATTTAACCCCTCCTCCCCTTATCTATATAGGTATCAAATACACGCTTTCTACACTCATAGCCCCACACTAGGATTTTCTCCTGTGTCGTGGGTGCGATGGACACACAAAGACGAATACACAAACACCCAGACCCAGAACAGAAACCTTAACTCATCATTCAATTATCTGTCTGGCCGGGGATCTAACCCGGGACCCACTGCGTGTCAAACCGGTATGGTGACCGCTCCGTCACGCGGGTTGTCAAAAGGTTGTCAAAATGATAAGGTTTTCTGAGAAGAAAACGAAAAAACCACATTACTAAAAAAAATCCCTATAATACTTTTGAATATCAATTTATTTAACAATCGCATTTTCTTATATTACTTTATTACAAATATCTACAAAATAATTTAAGCTAATATTATGATAGTTCTTAGGTAACTCTGGATTTATAAATACGATAGTTAGTACCTACAGCAATGAATTGTATAGATAACAAATAAGTTACTTATAAAATCTACTCTAAAGCCTTAAATATATGAGTATGCTATTATTTATGTTACTTCTGTATATTATGAGTTTTTAATCATTTAGAAGTTTTGATAATAAAGCAATAAGATATATTATTACCTATAAGTATTGTTTAACGTTGAGTTAAAACCTGTACGACGATAACTGTTCGTTAGTTACAGATTATTGTGAGAATGCTATGACCAAAATTTTAATCAATTGTTATCGATATTTTGATAACAGTTCGTTACGGCGAAACTGCGTAGCATATTACTCTGCGTAGCGCTTACGTTCGTCCTCGTAGGTACCTATAACTAATCCATAAATGACAATCTTGATAATAATGAACCTGATAATTTGTTGAAATTATTGTAAGATTAAAATAATCTACTATGGTTAGATAAAATAGCCATAACTTTGTTACCTCTGATAGGGAAACTACCACATGAACTATTTTTGAGAAGTTGTGACCCCTCCCCCTCCTCTTGGTGACCATCGTAGCATACTAGTATATAAGTAGACCTCTCTCTGCTCTAGTATTCATGAAGAAACTCATAAATACGGTTTTCAATATTTTTTGTGCAAACAGAAAGTTAATGTTGCGCGCCATATTTGAATACAGCTCATAACGCGCGAGCTTTACTTTAGGGGATATTGGCTAAGTGAAGAAAACCTAAGCCCCACCTATCTTCCCTGTGACCAAGCATCAAGACGTCCCCTTTTCCCCTGGAATGGCCACGTGGCTTGGTTACGATTCCATATCCTGTAGCTACAACAATCAATTTATTGGCGCGTATTGATGATTTTATATTTATACTAGCTGCGCCCCGCGGATTCACCCGCGTAAGTTTCGACGATGATATATAGCCTATAGCCCTCCTCGATAAATGGGCTATCTAACACCGAAAGAATTTTTCAAATCGGACCAGTAGTTCCTGAGATTAGCGCGTTCAAACAAACAATCTCTTCAGCTTTATAATATAAGTATAGATTTGTTTTAATTAAAAGGTTTGCAATAGTCTATAGTTTGATATATTGGGTACGCGAGAAAAATAAATGGCGATTTCTCCGTATTACGATTCGGGAGATTACAAATGTAGGGCAGTTCATTTGTTTTTGCCTATGTTCAGTTTGTTTGTAGCAATGTGCGGCTGGTGACAGATCAGCGCGCGATAAACAGTGAAAGCCAGACATTCCAGACAATAGCCAGCGATGTTTTATCTCATCCTCCGCTGTGTTTGTATGTTAAAATTATTCCTATATAGAACGATTTTTTATTAGACGTGTATTGTCCTAAAACATTTTTCCTTAACTTTGTAATTTATAATCGCTTTGCCGTATTTTTAGTTAGAATATTTTTTTTTTAAGAAAGAGGGTAATGTTTTAACGACGGTTCAAACGGTTTAACAGTTCGTGACGTATATCATATCACTAGCTGCGCCCCACGGTTTCACCTGCGTGTTAGTTACTACAAAGAAAACTAATTTATATATTTATTTGGATAAGAATACATTTTATATTTATAAAAACAACTTCGCAAATAATGCATTATTTTGGAAGAAATTTGGTTAGCATATAAAAGGGTACAGTGAGTTTACCTGAAAAGA
>MOOZ01001127.1:667610-679210 GCA_002930495.1 Cecropterus lyciades
GCTCTTATCAATCCGACGTAAAAAATTTCGCTGCAGAGAAATTAAAAACATTGGGCCAATAAAATAACTTTGGCCAATATTCAATTAAAAGTTACACTGATTTTACTATTTAAAGGTCCTTTTGACAGTGCTAGAACTTCTACTGGCACATATACATAAATGCAATTTGAATTCCTTTTTAATCTACTTCATGTGAGTAGGTAAGGGAGTTGTCATACGGGGCCGTCGTCTGGTAATTGCATTGGGGCAGAGTTGCCTGCTTCGCCTGATTAAACTGCTTTCCCTCTGATTACAGCTATATTACGTAACTTACCGCCAATCCTACTTTATTTGCACTAAATTAACCTTTTTGCGGAGATCCAGTGGAAATTGACTTTTTAGGGGTATTGGGTCTAATAAACGGACAAAAAGCTGTAGAAAAATAATGAAAACTGAACAATTAATTACGGTTTTGTAGACAAAATCCGAGGCAAGAGATTCTAGTTGTTCAAGTGATTCCCAGAAACAGAAAATATATAACGTTTTTAAAGAAGGTTTTTACAAAATTGTTTAATAACTTTTTTTATTTCTCCTATGCTTCTCAAAATATACTTTATACTTATATTATGGGGGTGCCTAAAATGATCACAAGCCTCTAGTTAAGTCAAATGTAAAGCAAGACACTGGAGACAATTTGTAAATGCTTCTGTAGGCCTATGCAAAATAAAGATATTTCATTTCAACCAAATATGTATGCATATTTTCAGCTCCGATCGTTAACGGTAAGTGTTACTAAGGTCCCTGGAAAAATTTGTGAACACACATACAAATTTGAAGTTTAATAAAAGATTGTTATAGTAGTAAAATTATATTGTTTGAACTTGTAATAAATTATACAAGTATAAAAGACATAAGTATTTCCATAACATACATCCGTGTGGGTCGAATATTACTGTGTTCGGGTTTTAAGGGTGGTAGGTAGACTAACTTATTAGAGGCAACTAAATCCTCAGGGGAAGCAGTATCGACGATCGACGGAAAGTTCCGTCGTTCTCTTTGAAGTTACAGATGTTCATAGGTTGCATTGAAGCTTAATATTGGGTCCACTGAAACTTTACCGTTTACTGAATTATCAATTCATTACCTACTGATTTACTTCTTCTCATGGGTTTCCTTTCAGAATGAATAACATAGCCATAGTTCATCACGCAAATACTAATAAGAGAAATACAAGTATTTTTGAAAAGTTTTCTTTTTTAAAGCATTTAGGTGTTTTGACTGATTTCCTTAACCATTAAATTACGTAATTAATGATTTGTTAAATAATTTCTAATCGTTTAAAATAGTATGCTATTTTAGTAGTCTAATTAGGATGAATATTCCACTACTTATCTTTTATTTTATGTGACAAATATGAAACCAGTAGAATGTATTATGTATGGTTTTTATTTATTTAATTATCGGTTAAACGCATAATTTAACACCAATAAAATAAAACAGATGTTGCCAACGCGTTTCATTAAAAGTATCTTAATAAAAAATGTTTTTGAAGTTTATTTCATCATTTATTTTCTACTGAGGCTCGAACCCTGTATGGAGACTTGACAGAAAATAGAAGGAGAGTAGGAGATGTAGCTTTTGAATTGAATGCATAAAGCAAAAAACAGTAAAATCAAAGACAGCTTCGACAGAAGTAATCAATCGTAGGTGAATAACCACGCCTGCAGGGATATGTTATAATTGGGCCGATGCAATAATTTTCGAGTTACATGAAAGCGCTAACTAACATGTTTTCAACATTTTGTACGTGTCACACCTTTTCATTCCGTATACATTTAATTTTGAAATAAGCAGTGAATTTTAATTAAAACTAGTGCCGTGTAACAAGTTAGTTACCATTTAAAGCGTAATACTTTAACTGTACAGGCCCTTGGTTCATTCATTATATCCATAAAGTATCCATTAAAATAAATTCAGTTTTGAAGTTTGTTAGCACGGTATTTCCTAACATATTCCAAATAGTTTTTAAAGAATTTGACTGCCAGGCCAGTATAGGGTAATCATAAATCTTAGATCGTATTATTAAATCTTAATTTGCTACTTAGGAATCAATGGAAATACTTAAATAAAAATGTGCTTCTTGGTTAATATTAGGTCTTAACCTATGAAATTGCTGTTCTGCCGTGCTGGCCATTTTGAATCAAAATATTTTTTTTGGCTGATAATTCTATTTTGAAAACATGGAATTCTTTTTTCTAAAATCGTCATTTGTTTCTCTCAAACTCAATACCAGAGAGGCTGTATAAAATGCCTTTGAAGAATTTGCTGCCTCCCGTCCAGCTGATTTCTTCAAGAAGGGCTATCCTATCAGTAAGCTACCAATGCGTTGGCAAAGATGCATTGATTGTATGGGTGATTACTTTGATTAATATAAATAAAAAAAATATAGAAAAAAAACGCTTGGTTTATTTTATGATAAATGGCAATTTCATAGGTAAAGACCTATTATAATATAACTGATGGTAAGCCATTCGCGCCTTTTTTTTTGTTTTCGAGGGGGAAACCTTCAAAAGGTACCTGACGTCGTGGGAGCGATGCCAGGTTATGTAGGATTTTTACCGCACTAAAACCCCCGCGGTGGCCGTCCTCGGCGCTGTGAAGAGAACTCCGGAATCTCCAAAGGAACGCAACCGGAGTCCTCTGAGCTCCCGGAAGCCCCTTTTAGTTGCCACATACGACAGGAAGGGGATACCGTAGCCCTATTCTAATCCCGGAACTACAGGGAAGGGCTATTCCCGCCTATGGACTTAAAGATTTCCCCCAGATAAGATAACACTTCACTTTGGTCGGTCACAGATGCGTTGCCACCCCCGAGGGCTAAGTTGGAACGCCTCGGTAAGTAAATACCCATATCAAACCCTTCAAACCAGAATATAGTATCGCTCAAACTACGGTCACAATAAGGCAGAATAAACAATAAGGCAGAAACAGTTGTAACAATGGTACCTTATTTTAGCGCGTTGCCGCATCGGGCTCTGTCCAGGTGAGCGACTGGGCCCACCGCACCGTCTGGTCTTTACGACAATATGTGACTACACATACCGCCGTCTTTCTCGGGGTCACCTGGCTGGACGGTTCACGCTCCCACTCTTGCCGCCCGCAACCCAGGAAGCCCCTTTTAGTCATCTCATAGGAGTAACAATGGTGCCTACGAAGTGATATCTCAAAGGATTCTACCTAGTTCTGGGAAGGTTGTGGTGACCGAATCATTTTTATATGAGGCGTCATCTTAAATCTCAGGAGTAGCAACGCATCTGTGATTGACTGTAGGCAGAAACCCCCATTTTAATTTAATTTGCTTACAGATATCTATGGGCGGCAGTGACCATTTACCGTCCGGTAGAATGTATGCCCACTTGCTACTTCAACTCAAAAAAAAAAGTATATGTAATTACTTAACACTATATCAATTTCATTCCTGTTTATATACATTATTATATATATACAATTATAGTTTTATATAATAAATCGTAATAACGTTTTATTACCTTGACGAAATATAATTAAAATCGGCTTTCACTCGAATTACTTTTTATCGTCTTTATTAACTTAATACTCAGCCGCTGGTACGAATGAATCTTATGTTTATTTTTGCGAAACCCTAAAGGGATAATAACCTTTTTCTTTACTGGATATGTACAAACACAACACGTACGACCGACCGACCATACCCACGACAACAAAGTGTCAATTTTATAAAGTACGTATCATTTGATGTAATTAGAAATTTTATTGCACAATTTTGCCTTATCACTCTTTTTATGTAACAGAGATAGGCAATGAGCGTCCAGTGAACTTGGTGAGAGGTTACTACCGTACATGGACATTTCACCGATTCTTTATTCATAGGATTGGAGTTACCAATAAATCGGTCATACCTGCATTGCGACTGCTTAACACCCTATACACCAGAATATAACAAAGCTTTTTATTATAATAGAGAAGTAGCATAGGAGCATGCATTCCATTTGATACTAAGTAACTACTACCAGAGAAGATAAGGGGCTGACCTGTAGTTGGCCACAGATGCATTGCTACCCATACGATATACGAAGTTGGAATCCCTTGGATTGGAGTATGTTCCTCCTACCACATCTTTCAGGGGAGAACACAACAGCGCTTAATAATGCTGCAGTAAAGATATACCCTAATGATACACACGCAATAAAAGCACGACGTGTTCGTAATGTCTTCAACCCATTCCTTCCTCTGCTGGGCGTGGATCTCTACCAAGTTTGAATTGATACATATTACAAACCTTTAAGATTTTTTCTTTTAAAGAAATCTCAGGTGTGTAGACTTCGCGATTATTCCTTCACCATTGTTGCAAGTGATAATTAATTCGTTATTCGTTAATTTGTTCGGGTAGATAGTATTTCTTGAATTGATATCAATTTGGTTCATGGTAGAAGACATACACGGCAATTAATGTCATTATCTAATATCTGTGCAAATGAGTAATGTGTGAGGATGGTGGGCATTTGGATACGGAAATTGCCAATTAATGCGTCCGCCTGACCCCACCGCCCTCCCCAATGATATCTCCGGATACCTTTCGCTCAAGATTTATTTCTGTCTCCCTTGAATATATTATTCTTATTTGTTTGCTAATAATTACTTTTTACAATTTTATCTGCAATGCGGGGTTTTATCAAGTTGTACCACTTGTACTTAAACCTAAGTACAAATGGTAGAAGTGTGATAGTTAGATCTAGATAGCAGGAAACTTTAAAATCTGATTTTGATGTCAGAAATTGCGTAAGTTCAAATAAATCACAAAAAAGAACTAGTTATTTGTTAGTTATTATTATTCATAAATTACCTTCGTCGTACATATAAGACGCATTTTTTTATAGTATGGAAGTAGCAAACGAGCATGCAGCCCACCTGATGTTAAGTGGCTACTGCCGCCCATGGACATAGGCATATGCATAGGACATATAATCAACCCTAAGTAAGATCAAAGTCTCACCTAAGGTTAGCCACAGATGCGTTGCTACCCCTGAGGACTAAGATGAAATGCCTCGGAAAAGTATATCTCTCTTACCACACTCTTCAGACCAAAACACAACAGCGCATAACACTGCTGTTATTAGGTAGAAATAGCTGGTGCTTCCGGAGTCGAACCACAAAGAGTTATACCACCCTCCGCAAATAAGTGATTAATACAGTATATTTATTTATATATTGTTTGTGACGCCTGTGTTCATCTCATCATTACTTACGTAAAGAGTGTTGAGAGAATAAATATAAATAGAATTAAGCATCCGGATCGCGATGCCTGTCAAATTTTCCTCCGAACTAGTCTCGGGGTTCAATGATCTGAATGAGAGAAATCGTGACTCTATTAAAAAAATCACGCTAAAAAAGGTAACATTAACTAATGTTTTTAAATTAAATTATTATAATTAATAAACTACATTTATTTGCAGTTAACTAGCAAATAGATAAAATCTGAAAAAATATAATCACAGCAGGATTTTTTATTATATCTAAATAATAGTTTTAATAAATCGCGTATAGGTTCTTTAATTTACTGGATTATTAAAATTGAATGATGTCCAGGGTTATTAATTAATATATTTAATGTTTTTTTAATCCTTTTTAGTTAGTTAAATATAAATATGTTTTCTATATTGTATTTGGTAATATTATACGTAGAGACAATTTATAATTTAATTAGAAAGTAATCATAAAAAGTTAGTGTCAGATTTAATTTATCCCGGAGGGATTATAATAAGCGCATTATTTTATAATAAGCGCTTATACTTTTCCTTGTTATAGCAGACTTCCTTAGATAAGCAACGTCAAACGATTTCACCGTCCGAGAAGATATTTTTGAGAGCGGCTGGAATAGCTGCCAGGGATTCCCGCTCGCCCGTCTCGGGCTACGGCAGTTGCCTACGGCTCGTAGCGGCGGCCGCTACGCACGCGTAGTACTACGTAGCTGGCTAGACTTTGTGAAGCACGTGTTACGATTGCATAGACTATGAAAAATTTACATATTATGTGACAAAAGTGAAAAATTCAAATGTAATATTATTTCAACTTGTACGCTTAGAGTTTGACTGAATAGTCGGATAATCTAATTTGGAAAAATAAGTGAATGCTTGTTACTTTTTGTCTTTGTTTGAACGAAAAATATAACAGTATTCCTACATCGTAAAATTGGTTAAGGTAGTTTTCTAGGCTAAGTGAAGTTACGAATGTAAATCATAATTGAACGAAAAACATGTATAGAGATAGGTACCATAGGCATTTTGTTGCGTTAATTGTTTTTAAAAATATTCTATCCCTTTAATTTTAGTTATGTTTTAACCATATCTAATTTTTTCGATGTGATGCATGAATATTACTTTGCATAGTGATCGCATAGAGATTTTTTAAGTTTCATCAACCAACCACTTTGGGAACTGTGAATACATTTTAAATTGGATTTTTCTGAACCACGTATATCAGTTAAAAACCAATAATAGCAAACAAGACGACCGAATATCAAAATTTTTAGATATAAATTTAGTGAAATAATATAAAGAATAAATGTGATTAAATTTCTCATTATTTATGACATTCACTTATATTACCTACAGTGTTATACTTCTATTAACTTTACTTAAAACATTCACTTAAGTTTGATTATGAATTTGATAATAGGATATCAATTTTATGGGTGATTTTTACTTAAAAAAACTTATAATTTATATTCATCTATATATAATTTATATTCATTTAATTTCCAAGCACAACAGACCCAATTATCATTTACATCCCGCTCTGTAACCTGACATTTAATACCCTTAGTACACTTTAGGCTATTTGATTACACTAACGGTACACCTTAAATCCATTAGGAATTCAATCAACTGAACAAACAGATGCATTGTTAAATTACTCTTAGTATTACGTACGCTATATAAGTACCTACTTGCACATTGAACATGCAACTAATATAACATTTGTGATCAATATTTTATTTTATGAAAATATTAGTATATATATATATATACATATATAGATATAAATATATACTAATAATATATATATATATATATACGTTACATGTCGTTCTCTTGTTTTTAGAGTTCCTCACAAAAAACTTTATTGTTAAGCCTACGATACCCGTTCGTTCATTTGTCTATCCGTTAAACGATAGGCGTCAATATCAATAAAATATATAAAATAGAACTATAGTTTAGTGTTTTATGCCTAACAATAAATTATAAAATTGGCTAAGTTTGATTCGGACTTGTACTAGATGATGGCAAAGATCCTATAGCGTGCAAATCCGAATAGCAATTGGCCTCACCAGTATATGTTATCTAATTTAGGCATACTGCCTCACACTTCCATATAAGTGATAAATATTAAAAGAAGCAAACTAATCTATAGTAATAGAGCAGTTTCTACAAAGTGCTTTGAAACATGAAGATGGTTTCCGCAATATGGTTTTTGAGCGCTCTAGCGATGCTCGTCGCAGATGTAAGGACGGGCGCTTCACAACAAAAAGGTAACACACATCTTAGTTTATATTTTTTTTATATTTTAAAATAGAAACGAGCATGCAGTCCAGCTGATGGTAAGTGGTCACTGCCGCCCATGGGCATCTGTAAGCAACTTCAAATAGAACAAATGTTCTATCTGAAGTCGATCACAGATGCGTCACTACTCCGGGGTATTGACATGGTCGCCTCGTATTTAAGTGTGCAAGTAACCACACCTTTCCAACGAAACGCAAGAACTGCTTCACGCTAGAAATAGGTGTGGCGGTGGTACTTCCCTGATCATACTACATTAGGTCTACCACCTATTAAATGCTACTTTAATCGTATATAAGAAGCTCAATGTTGAGATTCAAACCAAAGTCATCATCATCGTCATCAATCTATAGCTATTCAATTGCTGAGAACCTACTTCTCTCTGAAAGAGATGAGCTAGGTCCAGTATGCTGGCGTGCACTTAAAAATAACAGTGCATATATTCGATTTTGATTGAATCCAAGGAGAAGCGTGGAAAACAGAATTCATTGCTTTGGGCTGTAATAATATCTTGATTATATTAGTGTGAGATTTACGATATTATAATTCTTAACTACCATATATGATCAATGGAGAGATTGTGCAAGAAATGCTTAATATCATGATAATATCTAAAGACTTTGTATAATCAGAATTTATAAGATTAAGTTATATCTCATTATTGTACTCGTATATTATCTTATTATTGCACTCGTTCATAAAATACGAGGTACATATGATTAAAATATGTTCCAAAGGAGTTCCTTTTGATATCGTTTCATGGCATCCTGCAAATTGATGAAATGTACATTTGAGTTGCCTAGCAATATCAATTTCGACTAACTATGGTTGTGACTAACTATGACGTGAATAGCCTTAAAGTGCTGTTGACACAGTTTTGTTGAGCTTTCCCTGAATGTAACGGTAGGCCTTTTAATTACACAGTAGTACTTCAACGTGATTTGATAACTAACTCTGAAATACCTTAGCTAGCAGTATTCACTTTGGAATCAATGTTATAACGAGAATTTGCTTAGTTCCTTGTGAGCTATGATGTTGGCGAGTTAAGGTTTTTACGACTTCTAATATTATTTGACGACCCGCGTGACGGAGCGGTCACCAGTGTCACACGCAGTGGGTTCCGGGTTCGATGGACGGACAGACAGATTATCTGAATGATGAGTTTAGATTTTGTTCTGGGTGTGGGTGTTTGTGTATTCGTGTGCCCATGACACAGGAGAAACTAGTGTAAGGCTATAAAGGTTTTAAATAAACTCAAGTATTTCACCATGTTTAGTTACAGTTTTTTATTACATTATCATAGCTATGTTTATTTTAATTATGACTATGGTTCGGTGTTCAACTATAAAGCCACCGCTAGCCCGTCTATTTCTACTTAATAATGACAGTGTTATGCACTGCTATTTTGGTGTGACGGTAAGGGAGAGAAATTTAACCGAGGCTTTTCAACTTAGTCCTCGAATGCAACAACGCATCTGTGATCGATTTCGAATAGATAATTATAATCTTAGAGGTTTATTACATACATACATACGAGTCTTTTTTAGGATGAAGTCGCAAACGAGCATGCAGTACACCTTACGGTAAGTGGTCACTGCCGACTATAGACATGTGTAAGAAATTTCATGAAGAACAGGGGTTCTATTTGAAGTGAATTACAGATGCGTTGATACTCCTGGGAACTAAGATGGTCGCCTCATACAAATATGAGCCGGAAACCACTGCTAAGTTCTTTCACCGAGATGAAAGAACAGCTTTACGCTAAAAAGTGGTGTGGTGCTGGTACCTCCCTGATCGAGCTACACTTGTTCTACCACCTGGCAATTATTATCATCAATTAAACTGTATGCACTTTGTTTTTTTATCAGACTGAAGTAGCAAACGCGCATGATGGTAAGTGGTGGCTGCCGCCCATGGACATCTGTAAGCAACTTCATATAGAATGTTTCGGTGGTTCTGTTTGAAAATTCATAGGTGTATTGCTACTGCCGAGGACTACGACGGTCGCCGCTCAGTTATGTGAACCGGCACTGGTTCTAACACCTAGCGAAACTTGTTGTTGGCACCTTGTTTTTTGTATACTATTCTTTATTTTGTAACCATAATATTTTGCAGTAATTATTATGTGTATAACAACGGGTAAATGTAACAATAACAGACAGATTATACATTGAGAGGACAATGAGTTTACCTATATCAAAAGCTTTCTACGAACCCCTTTGATTTCGAATGAATATCCAATGACCTAGATCGAACATTGAAATCGTTTCAATAGGATTTATACATACATTCAAAATACTCCTTTCAACATAGACTGCTATTGTCGCTCAGAAAATTCATATGGGATGTTGCTTTCTATTCTTGATTCAATAAAAGGGCTTGTGTGTTGTGTTTCGACAATGCATAGATTATTGTGTATAACAAATTAAAGCCCTGTTATATCTACGGACATTGAACGTGGTCGACACGTGTCGTAGCAGACAAGATAGAATCCTTTTATACAATGTGTATACTAACGTAATTTTATACTGCCGTAATTATACTCTGCCGTAACACTATCGCGGAGACACGGGTCGTATGTGTCAAAATATTATATAGTAGACAAATATTATTTATTTCTGGACAGTGCATTTAATATCTGTGGATGTGAATCAATAACAATCAATAATCAATCAATAACCTTTAAAAATCGAAATGAAAATATAAATTAGTACAATGATAGAATAAGATAATTGAACAAGTCATAAAACCAAGCCATCGAAGCATTCGTAGTAAAGGGTTTCTTATACAAATAGTTTCTTTTTTTGGAATTTTTCAAACACTAGAAAAATAGAGGTATTACTGCACAAACCTTAAAAATCTCTCCAAAATACGCATTTCCATAATACGCACGTTTTGTAATAGGTCCTTTCTATTTTTATCTTGGGATATGTTTAGGTACATCACTGTAAAATGAAAGGTAGAAGCTTGCTATACACTCACTGGTCACACACAATACATCTTGTCTTTTATTTGCAGCGTGTATTTACTACACGTTTAAGTCATACCTAAAGTAGAAGATCAAAGCAATTGTTACACAAAGAAAATGCGGTCGCTTAAACGAACCCTCAATTTCTAGCGCACAGAGTAAAGACAAATGGATAGAATATTCAATACAACAAGAATTTAGTATGCATAGTTATGTCATCTATATCTACCGATAGGTTGAATGCGTTATGTGTGTCACAATTAGTTACATAGCACCACAGAAACAGATTTTTTATTTTTTTATTTTTTTATAGTATGAAAGTAGCAAACGAGCATGCAGTCCACCTGATAGTAAGTGGCTACTGCCGTCCATGGACATCTGTAATCAACCCTAGATAAGATCAAAGTCTCACCTAAGCTTAGCCACAGATGCGTTGCTACCCCTGAGGACTAAGATGGAATGCCTAAGAAAAGTATGTCTCCCTTACCACACCCTTCAGACCAGAACACAGCAGCGCATAACACTGCTGTTATTAGGCCAAAATAGGTATGGCGGTGGTGCTTCCGGAGTCGAACCAATTTATGTCATCTATATCTACTGATAGGTTGAATGCGTTATGTGTGTCACAATTAGTTACATAGAACCACAGAAACAGATCAAACAGAAACAAAACCCAGGAGCAAAATTTAAATTCACTATGTAAATGTGTCTTAGACAAGTATCTTATCACTTATATACTATACATAATATACATTTAAATTTAGATATTTTTATATACTCACTGGCGGAGATATCTACATATGTTCTTTTATAAGGGTGGGAAGTGTGTTAATCCAGCCAGGCGTTTAAATTACTTGATTGAATAGTTAATGCCAGTAAATATAGGTAGTAAATCTCTTTGTGTGTTCTGGTATGAAGAGTGTGGTAAGGAAGGCATACTTATCCGAGGCATTACAATTTAGTCCTCAGGGGTAGCAAAGTATCATTGGCTAACCACTGGTAAAACTCCGATCATACTTGGGGTTGATTCCCATGGGCGACAGTGATCACTTACCATC
>MOOZ01001127.1:696098-707172 GCA_002930495.1 Cecropterus lyciades
AAATTGTCGATGTTAGTGTGATATGGTCGGCAGGTATGATTGAGATTGCACTGTGTATTATTTTTATTAACGAGCATATAGCCCACCTGATGTTAAGTGGCCGCTGCAACCCATGATCTGTAATCAACCCCGGATATGATTAGAAACTTTCCTGAGGTCGGCCACAGAGGCATTGCTACCCCTGAGGACTAAGTTGGAACGCCTTGAATAAGTGTCTCCCCTTCAAGCCAGATCACGGCGGAGCTAAACACTCCTATATTTAGGCAGAAATGGGTGTGGCGGTGGTGCCTCAAATCATTAAAGTTTCTACCACCTTACATACATACGTAGAAATAACAGAGAAAAAAACAATGATAGCCTAGTGGTTTAAAATTCAACTTCCTTATACGTCCGAGGTTCAAACCACAAACGCTTTCATATTAGTTCATATTAGAAATCCATTGTATTTTTCCTTGATAGCATAGGAGAAAAATGTAAACTTCCACGTCTGACATTACTTCTTTTCGTCTTTCTATATGTTCTTGGTTATCGTAGTGGACTATGGCTTAAAAATCTCACACACTGAAAGCAGAGCCGTATCCAATAGCGGGATAGTACGAATATGTGTTCACAATAAAGAGTAACGTCAACTTTGTTCTGAAATTGTCGTTAAACCTTATGTTTTACGCGGTCAATAGTCAGATTTCATCGAATCTGTCTGTTTGAATTATCGTAGCGTTATTTTCCATTCATTTGTCCGCACTGTAAGGCCCCTGGGGACATTTAATCACCGCTTATTTGACAGACAGAAAGCAATAAATATTGCACCCGATCAACCGCCTAAATTATTGGGACGCTTTCCCTAAATTGTTTAGAGCTTTCGAGGGCGGCTCGAGAATAAGGTTTAATCAGATTCGTTGAATATTTCGACGAATCAGATGTTGTAAGTGGGTAGGTATCTAAGTGCAAGTAAAACAAACTTATTGTTTCTCGCAAGCAGTTTATATATATTTTTAATTTACGAGAAGACGGTTCAGTAGGCTTACAACAATCCCTAGGATTTTCCGGGAAAATTGCAAACAGTTTTTTTAGCTTTTAGATTGGATCAGGCCAGTTACTGATAACAGCTTCCTCTCACGGTTCTTTGCTTATAAAACATTTATATTTTATATATAAACATGTTAGACTCAATCACAACAAGTGCTTTAACTCATGACTGTATGGAATAATTTAAAGAAACGGCTTAACTCATTTACTTGTATGTAAACATAGAAATATTCAGAAAGACAGGGACGGATATGATCAATTTAAAAGGAAAACCTGCAACTGGCGCGCTCTTTGCTGAAATCTTATTATTCGCACACACACACACTTATATAATACTAAGAGACAGGTGAGACATACAGAAAGTAGCATGAAGTTATAGCATGTTAGTAAGGGTTTATTCGAGGCCTACTTACTTAGACCTCAGGGGTGTCGACGCATCTGTAGCCAACCTCAACATCTTATCTGGAGTTTCTATGTTATAAAAAAGGAAGCATAACATTTTCTTAACGTTACGATTTAACTCTCATGCAAGCCGAGTTAAGGAATTTTGTTCTGTAATATAAAATATCATGCAGATGGGTGAAGACGTGCTACGCCACCTGCGATGTTTCATTTTGTATATAAAATAAAGACGTATTCAGCTAACGTTATACCTAAACGGCTTGGCTATTATCACGCTCGCGAGCAGACATTGCAAGAAGAATACAGCTAATGCTCTGTAATAACTTTTCAAGTTTCAACATTACCAGTTGTAAAACAATGCCGTAAAAACTTTTTTAATCGAGGTACTTAAACATTGTATCCTTAAGCAGCTTACGCTGCCATTCACGTATAGTATTTGGAACTTATAATTTGTGTATGAAGTTTATTTAATTATTACATCTATATTACATTATATTACGATCTATATAAGTCGTTCGTTTTACGAAATTAATATAGCAAAAAATCTTGGAAACTAACTGATGTTAACTGCTTCTGCTGATGGTAATCACTGCAGCCCATTCGTCAATCAACCCCCGAAAATATTAAAGTCTTACTAGTGGCTGGCCTCACATGCATTACTACCTCTGAGGACCTTTTTAGGGTTCCGTACCTCGAAAGGAAAAACCGAACCCTTATAGGATCACTTTGTTGTCCGTCCATCCGTCTCTCATGTCATTTTTTCTCAGGAACGCGTGGTAGGTATCAAGTTGAAATTTATATTAAATACTCAAGTCTATCGTCCCTCAGAGTTGTGAAAAAATCAAACTTCTAAGCCAACGCAATCAAAAGATACAGCCGTTTATGGCACAAATTTCCGAAACTCGCGAGGGAATCAAAAGCAACAGGGTACTCTTCGTAAACTCAGAATCTTGTAATTTAGCACAAAGCAACGTCTAATAGCACAGATAAAAGAAAAATTGCGAAAACCGTTCATATAAAATACTCAGATAATACGTTTAAGCTGTAACAAAATCAAACTTCTATGTCATCGTAATCAAAAGAAACATCAATTTAAGCCACATATTTTAAAACACGCAACTACTTGTAAGGGAATCAAAACCTATAGGTACTTCCAGTCGACTTAGATTTTGAAATTAGGCATAAAGCAATGTTTTATAGCACATATAAAGAAAAAATCCGAAAACCTTAAATTTTTAGTTACATCACATACATTACGGAACTCTCGGTGCGCGAGTCCGACTCGCACTTGGCCGGTTCTAAACCATTCAAACTAAAACTTAATAACCCTGCTGTTATTAGTCAAAAATAAATATTTACATTAATATTTTTATTCCAAATACATACACAATCCATGACAAAATAATATAAATATTTAAAGAATTGTTAATACACACACACAAATTATCTACATAAGTAAAATATCCATGACTAGACAAAAATATGTTAAATACTGCACTATGATGAAATGGTTAAGAATAAATTATACACGAAAACTTATTACAATATTTTAAACAATTTTTATGCCACACGGACGTGGCAATAAAACCATAACAAAGTGGTTAGGGTGCGACCCTCGCTGTCTACAAAGGAAACTGTGTTACGATCACGGGAATTATTCGTCGGCATTTTGAATATATACTTTTTAAAATAAATGCTTACGAAATATTTCTAAATCTATTTGATTTCTAGTCATCTTGCACGGTCTGAACGAATTTTTCGCTACAAATTAAATTGTAAGCCGGAATATCAATTTAGCCACAAATACATCTTTGATTAAATTCTCGTAGAACAGAAATACTATCAAAGTATTCAAGATTGGTTTGTATAGCGTAAAATTATTTCGATTGTACGTCTGTTTGCTACAATGAAGATGAGAAAACAATTACCGATGCCAATTCATTTAATTAATTTCATTTACCAGTGTAGTAATTTTTTCAGTAATCTGTCCAAGATAGTGTTTGTTGACACCAACATCTGTGATTGACTGCAAATGGTCTCCGCCTATGGACGGTAAAATTACATTACACAAACATTTGTACATCATCTGTAAATTACACAACATTACAATACACACACATCTGTATATGTAATGTAATGTTGCCATCCAAAGGCAGGGTCTATTTAACATCAGTTGAATGCTTGATCGTTAGATTTTAATGCATACGAATTAATTGTATAATTATTATTCTACTGGGCTGGTTACATACAATGCCGGCATTTCACAGTTTGCCCGAGGCTAGACCGCAATAAAACAATTCCGAGTCGCAGACAGGCGCCCCTCTCCCCTAAGTTGGAACCGAGTGACGTGATAATTGCCTCGTACGGGCGCTGCAAATGGAATCGAAGATGAAAATAAGAAAATAACAGCTAAAAGCTTGAAGAACATTCAGAGTATCATTTTAATGTAGCACCGGGGAGCTCTACATGGTTTATTTTTAGAAAGAAATGATATCGGTAGTATCTATCGAATTACATAGAATAGAATTTAATCGGAACATTGAAATAAAAAAAATAAATGAAAACTCTGTAGTAAGAATTTTGCAGTTTAAGAAATAAGATCGTGTATTTATAAATATTGATAACTATAAATTAAACTAGACAAGTTTCATTTAACTAAAGCTTATGCAATGTGTTGTCTTCCGCCATATGAAATTAAAAGGTGAGTTTTACACATTTCATCATATTGTCAATGATGGAATGGAATGTTGCTCCCTTGATTAATAAGATCACTGCAGCCATGGACGGTGTCACCAAATTTATGGGCGGTGGATTATCATCAGGTCGCAAACCACCTCTTAAAAAAATGCCCTAATGGATAGAAACTGTACCTTTATAGAAAGCAAATGCAAGCCTTAATGTCCCATATATTACACTACAACATAATATAAGCGACGAAAATATAGTATACACTTATAGTAGAACAATCTGTAATTACGCGATTCTAAGCACGTAATAAAAATACCGCTTAATTGTTAATGGGAAAAGGAATCGCTGATCGTATAATACAGATACAAATGTTTATATCTCGATCCGTCAGTACAATATTTACGAGGAGATTAAGGCGAAGGCTCTGATAACAAGATGCACCCTCTGTTGTTTTATCGATTAATCTGAGAGTTTTTGTTGGCGGATAATTGCTTTAAATGAAGATAGAATGTAAGGATTTTATGAGGCTACATAGTGACTAGATTAGTGAACGGGAAAACGTTACGTGTGTGAGTCTGTGCGTCGAAGACCCGCGTTGTGGAACGATCACCATACCGGTCTGACACGCAGTGGGTTTCCAGTTCTATCCCAGACAGACGTCTGATTGATAAATTTAGATTCTGTTCTGGGTCTGGGTGTTTGTGTATTCCTCTTTGTGTGTCTATGGTACCGACGGCACAGGAGAAAATCCTATTGTGGGGCTATGAGTGTAGAAAGCGTTTTATAACGTGCGTGCATGTGTGCGCGTGTGTGTGTAGAATTGATAGACACTACGAAATTTACATTTATATATCATTTATATACGAAATCTACTAACGGATGTGCCGCGTAGTGTCACGCAGTACATCCCAAGTTTGAATAGCACCACTCTACTTCACTACACATGGATATCGTAGGACACAACTAATGGATAAAACCGAGTAGAAGGGCAACAGCGTCTCCTTTTGTATCTTCAATACCGACTGCGGTCTCGTCCACGCATGTCAGGTGCTTTGACTTATAATAAAAACTACCATAATGAGAGTGCCTATGTCCAGCAGTGGACCTGAAAAGGCTGATAGATTATACGGATTTTGATGTAATGTCAGTAAAAAAAGTCAAAAAATATTCTTATAGAGCAGTCCTTTTTAAAGTGGGCGAAAAGATTCTAGGGATTCAGAGAAAACCCGAGGGGTGTCGAATTTCCGGGACGATGATTTATTGATATTTTAGAAGAAAATAAGAAAAATATATATTATTTCTACACTTCATCGATTTTTAATGTTCTTATTCCTGTCCTGTTTGATTGGTCTGTCATAAATTGTCTTTGCACAAAAATAAACGAAACATGTTTGCGATTTGTGTGATAGAGGTTGAACGTTTTGTATTATCTTTTATTCTATTACAAACACGATGTTCCTCCAAGTAGCCTGTACCTGTAATGATATCTCCTATATCATTGTGAAATAATTTTGGTAGAACTCTTAGTGGTTCGACTCCGGAAATACCACCGCCACACCCATTTCTGCCTAATAACAGCAGTGTTATGCGCTGTTGTGTTCTGGTCTGAAGGGAGTGGTAAGGGAGACATACTATTCCGAGGCATTCCATCTTAGTCCTCAGGGTTAGCAATGCATCTGTGGCTAACCTTAGTTAAGACTTTGATCTTACCTAGGGTTGATTACAGATGTCCATGGGCGGCAGTAGGCACTTACCATCAGGTGCGCTGCATGCTCGTTTGCTACTTCCATACTATAAAAAAGAAAAGTGTATCTAATATAATTCAGTACATAAATTAGGCCGGTGGCGAACTCGGTCAGTTTTCACGCAGTTCTATTAAAAAAGAGTTTGTGTCAGCTCCTAAGCACGACTGGAGTTTATTTCTTAAATACGATTGTCTAAACAGGCGCAATAAAATTAAATTTAAATACGTTTCAGTTAATGTAAACAGCGCCATCTATGCGCTTATGGTTGCGCACCAAAAACGTAACGATGTCATTCGATCACTAAATTTCAATCCTCATATTTTTCTCATACCGGGTGCCTTGTATGAAAATCGATTATTAAGGAGTAAACTCCAAAATTAATTTTATGTATATATTTTTATATTTGATCTTTACTAATAATACTACTAGTTACATATTGCTTCTTAATTCGTTTATTGTTACTCGGACTGACAGCTACTTCTGGGAGATAACGAAGTTTCTAGTTAGCTACTTGCCCGCTAGCAACTTATCCAATGTTCTTAGCTTATTGAATCCTTTAGAGCTCCTTAATTCACAACAACTTTACGAACTTGAACTAGTGGTAAGCCTTTGTACAGACTTCAATGGAATACACTATTTCTATTTTAGAATAGTAGTGTAGGATTCTGTATTGTGATCTCATGAAAACGTGTGATTTAGAACCATATGCAAATAATTTTAGTGGCCCATTGAAAAGGTTTTATATTTTTAATATTTTACAAGAACAAACAAGACTATCTTTTGCACGAGAAATTTTTCTTCTTCTTTAAAATAATATAGCAAAAATACCTTATTTACTGCCTGTCACTTTGAACATGGTTAAGTCGTAGAAAACAGTATTAAAATTTAAGTTTCATCTACATGGCAGAGATACAACATATTTTAGACGAAGTTCGTTTTTGTATATAGAACGCTTGCTCTACGTAAGCCTCTTCATACACCGGCACAAATAACCCCTCGGCAAATAATCCTATGTATATTTTAATTCTACGGATCTGTACGAACATGTTTATTCTAACAGGATATTTTTGACAGAAGTTTGCCTTGTGATGTGAGTGAATGTATGTCAGAGAATTTATTTTGTAATGGAAGCAGCCAACAGCCCATATGATGATAACTGCTATTTATCGATGGGCCCGCGATCCTAAATTCTACAACATTCTTGTCTGAGTTTGTTACCTTTTTAGTTGCTAATTAGGACTATGTGGTGCATACTTGCAGTCTTTAATAAATTAATTAAATAGTGATAAAATCATTAAATTCCCTGATAAAACAATTGATTCTACTTGATACAATAAATTTTAAAATATTTTGGTGCGTATTCTGAAGAGAAAATCCTTTCATTTGATACACGTGATGCCACATATGATTTTGAATAACTTCACTATCATGTATGCTAATACCTTAGCTCAATCGGTACAGTGTAGATGGTTTCAAGTACCTACAGTTATAAGATTTGACCCTCACATGTTAATGGACTATTAATTAAAGTTTTATAAACGATTAAAGTATAAAGTGTAGTAAGTAGACTTAATGTGCCGATAAGCTCGCTTATTCCTTTGTATACTTGACGCTTCAATATCAACTAGGATGATGTTGTTTCATGCAAACTGTTCGACGGACTCTCGTGCAGTTTTCGAAGCTAGACTGGCTCCACCTCGTTTAAAATTCAAATACCCGTCTCGCAACACGACTTATTGATTTCTTTACTTTGTTTTATATTGGAATAAGTTAACATACATGTTTAAATCGTATAAAATATTTTCTCTATTTATACGAATTGAACCACAGTGGATTTTCACTTAATATTTTTATTATTTCTTTGTAGGGGTGTTAATTTTAATATCTGTGTGATTATAGCGTCGCAGCACGGTGATTTGATATGGAACTACGATTATATCAAAAATCTTCTCGGCGAATCTATGTAATTTTGTATATCACTCCACATACAAGTACAAGAATAAATTGTAATATTCCTGCTCGATCTACTGCTGAACAATAAAGAACAACAATCTTTGTCTAGAAGGTATATCTTTTTTGTCTATACAAATACTATTATCAGTGTAGCGGTATGTTGTGGTTTTAAGGGTATGATAAAATAAGTAGATTAGCATTTTCAAGATGTTCGTATATTATTCCTGTCGTCGTGTGTATCAAAGAATCTGTATTTTTTGGTAACGGTCTCATTGTATATAGAATATTTAAGTGACTACATAACATCAATATGAAAGACAGTAAGATAATTTTTGAGGTCGATCCATAAATACAAATATGTTTTGCAGACAGTTTAAAATATTATAATGTCTTCTCGAAATTTAATGTGCGTAGTTAACAAAATTATTATTATCGTGTGTAAGTCTTGTAAAATAAATTACTAACTTAGAGTATAATTTACATAACTTGGTTGTTATTACTTCGTTATCTAACAAAACTTAAAGTTTTGTCTATATAATTAAAATATTAATTTAAAGGTAGAAGGACTGAACAGAATTCTGTTCCTTTGTCTCATTGTGCTACCTCTTATACCGTAGTAAACATTTATTTTCGTTATCACTAGAACAAAAAACAATTAAAATGAACAATTATAAAAAAAGAAACTTATGTTACTACAAGGAAGATAATGATTTTAAATAAATATTGGCTTAGAAAATATTATATTTGACCTTGTCTATACCTCCTATAAAATCAAGCCTTCCAAACATAAAACTACATTACTACAACTACGTAAGTTCTAAGAATCTAAGAATGGATGTTGACAAGCTTTAGATAGACGCTTCGCTTATCAAAATCTCACCTTTAATGGACGCGTCTACTATTGATCAGGAAATCTGTTTACTTAATAATGCGATTTTTTCACTTTATGATGATCATGTTTCATTGCATAAGGTGAAATTGAAGCGTCCTCCTGCTCCCTGGCTTACCGAAGATATTTGCATCGCGTTTACCAGACGGGATCGCACTTTCCGCAAATATAAGAAGGAGCGTACTGAAGCCGATTGGGCTGCTTATAAAGCAGTACGTAACCGATACAATGGGATGGTACGAATAGCTAAACGCCGATATATTCATTCAAATATTTCTATTTCGTCTATCGCTGATATGTGGAAATTTCTCAGGACACTTGGTGTAGGCAAACCCTCTTTTTTGGAGTGTAATTCTTCTTCTTACTCTTTAGACGATTTGAATCGTCATTTTAATTCCACATCTCCCTTGAACAATACTATCCGTTCTGATACGACAACCTCCATTGCTTCGATTCAACGTTCTCATGCCCCTGAATTTGAGTTTTCTCCCATTACTCAGGATGAAATTAGAAAAGTTATTCTGAGTATTCATTCCAAGGCAGTCGGTTGTGATGAGGTGAGCAGGGTCATGATATTAAATGTTATCTTCCTTCCAACTATAACCTATATCATAAATTTCTCCCTGACCTCTGGACAATACCCTTCTATCTGGAAGAAGGCTTTTGTCCGCCCTCTTCGCAAAATTTCCCATCCTCTGCATCCTAATCATATAAAGGTCACAGTGGTGGTGCTTGTTGACTTTTTAAACGCTTGTAACACAGTCGATCATGATATTCTCCTTGCCATCCTTACTCGCTTAAACTTCTCCCCCTTTACCGTGGAATGGTTCTCTTTATATCTTTGCGGGCACCAACAGTCTGTCCGCATGGGAAGTACTTCCTAGGATTGAGCTGACTTGGAAGCTGGTGTTCCGCAAGGTGGTATTCCGTCTCCGTTATTATTATCTCTATTTATTGATTCTATCACTCCTGTTTTCAACTTGTTGTATCATCTGTACGCCGACGACTTACGTACATATGCTCAAGCTGATGTTAATGACCTCCATAGCGCGACAAATATATTAAGTTCAAAGTTAAATTCTCTCCACAACTGATTATTGCGCTATGGAGTAACAGTCAACCCGGCTAAATGCCAAGCTATCATCATCGGTAGTTAAAGGTTACTGGCCAGGATTGATGGTAATTCGTTACTAGTAATCTTATATAACAGTACTGATATTTCGATTTCCGAGTCGGTAAAAAATCTTGGCCTTATTATTAATAGTTTCTTAAGCTGGAATGCGCATGTTACCGAATCATCCCGTAAGGTTAACGCCGCTTTACGATCTTTATACCGTCTTAAGCACTTTCTTCCTGTAAAGACTAACGTATGCTTGTCAATCCCTTATTTTGTCCTATTATCGATTATGCAGATGTGTATTACCCAGATCTGACCGAAGTACTTCTCAATAAACTTGAGCGCCTTCTCAATAATTCTATTAGAGTCATATTTGGTTTTTGTAAATATGATCACATCTCTCAATTTCGTAGTCAACTTAAGTGGGTTACTATTCGCCATAGGCGTAATTCTAGGATTCTCTTTCTCCTTTACTCCATCTTGAATGATACCAATACTCCTTCTTATCTGAAGGATTACAGTACCGGCTCTTAACTCATGACAAAATGCTTCTGTCGTCTAATAACTTAAGAACCAACATTCTACTGCATTCTAGCGGATTATTTCATTTTTCGTTCACTGTTCAGGCGGTGCTGCTTTGAAACGCCCTGCCCGCTGATATTATGAAAGCATCCAGTAAGGTCGTATTTATTTTACATGTATATATTGTATACATTTATGTATTTATAACTTTCGATATTATATATGATGTATTATTATTGTTTCTTTCTTACCTACCGCAAATTTTCCAGCCACCCAGGGTTGACTGGTAGAGAATGCCATCAGGTATTAAGTTTGTCCTATTGTATCTTTTATTTTTAACAGGTGCAGTAAATAAATAAAAATAATTAAGAACTTGGAGCCCCGTTGAAATTTGCTCCAAGTATTGCCGTACGAATTATCTCAATCGATTGAGGTATGGCAAAATAATTGATTATCATACATATACATATCATAAAAAATATATACACGACGAATATCTTATCGAATGATTATTTAACCTCTTTACTTTGTCAAGTTGGTAACAAAAGTAATGGATGGTTTTTGTTTTATCTATTTAATCGTAAGAGGTATGGAATTTTAATTTTCACTATGCATGCACTTTAAAGTTCTGATTATAAATATTATAAAAATCGGCCAAGTGCGAGTCAGACTGGCAGGCGAAGGGTTCCGTAGTGAAGAGAAAATATAGGTCTGTTGTAAAAGTAATAAATA
>MOOZ01001127.1:710953-728104 GCA_002930495.1 Cecropterus lyciades
TATAACAAAATATACTTAAACAGAATAAATTGTTTTTTAAGGAGGACTCTCATACAACAAGCCTGATTTTTTGGCCGATGTTATTAACGGAACAGGTAGACGCTTGAAATATTCACAGAATATTTCAACTTATATATTGACTTTAAAAATAAATAATTAAAATAAAATAATATTAATTTATACGGGTGGTTCCTATACAACAAACGTAATTTATAGCCGTTTTTTACAGATAATGGAACGGAACCCTTCGTAAAAGTCCGACTCGCACTTAACCGATTTTTCCCTTTTTCGCCAAACGCCACTGTTGGATTCTTGCTTTAACAAAGATTAGCTACGCCCATGTTTAGACACTTACATTAGAGATAAATTTATATGGGACGTGTTTATTAAGAATATTATACACAATCAATTAACAAACTCATCACTCTAGCACATTTTGTTGCCTGTTAATATAACGTTATGGAACTGAGAACAACAACCTAAAGTTAAATTGGAAGGGTTCGCCGGGTTAACAGCTAAGTTGGAAATCTTTTGGACCGCGAAACACGAAACGGGTCAGTTTATTGCACACCGGCCTTAAATTAACGATAAGATGGAGACAAGCTGTTTTAGTTTTGCATAATAGGTATCGCTATACATAATACATTGTTGGTATACATTTTCGTCTGGAAGATATCTACATACAGTTTGTTACGTAAATAATTTCAGGTAAGACTTTTTTTTAATCAGATTGAAGTAGCAAACGAGTATGCAGTCCACCTGTTGGTAAGTGGTAACTGCCGCCCGTGGACATCTGTAAGCAACTTTATATAGAACAGGGGTTGCTATCTGGAGTCGATCACAGATGCGTTGCTACTTTCGAGGACTAACCCCTCATATATAAATGAGCCGACAATCACATCCTTCCACCGTACCGCAAAAACTGCTTCACGCTAGTAATAGGTATGGTGAGGATACTTCCCCGGGCGAACCACATTGGTTCACATTGTTACCACCAACATCTTCTTTACTTACATGTTTCTATTTTAAGTCGAGTCGTTGGATTATTGTCATCTTATATACCTATCCAAGCAAAAAATTCTGCCGTTGCCGTCGAAACTTGAACAGTTTTCAAACTACCAACATAAGTTTGTTTTTCATAGTGTTTGTATAAATTACAAAGTTATATTTTTCGGTTTTTGAAAAGTGCTATATCCCAAAAACTGTCAACTCTGTAGTCTTAATAGTTTCCGAATAAAGTGGCTGTTATTTCACGGACAGACGGACAGACAGATCTGACGAATCTATAAGGGTTCCGATTTTTGCCATTTAGCTACCTAGGAACCCAGTATGACGCTACAAGAAGGACTTCTACGCTGTAGAAGGATAATCTAACATTTTTAATGGAAAATAACACTGTATTACGATAGTAGCAGCAGTGTTGCAGTATTCTGCTTCATATAGTATAGTGGTTTGCACTAACATAATGTATCTACATAAAACGACAATGTAATATTATGTTGCTAGTTTTAGTCTCGGGATTAGAATAGTGCAAAGATATTTCCTGTCAGTCGGAAGGTCAACTAAAAGGGGGCTTCCGAAGGTTGCTGACGGCAAAAGTTGGCGCTTGAACTACTCAGCGCTCCACGGAGGCCCCGCACTCAGAAGACTTAGGTGGCGTTCCGGTTGGTTTCCGATCCCGCGCCCACTATGTAGCACTGACAACGGATAGCAAAGGAGTTCCAGTGAGTAAAAATCCACAAAACCATGTGTCGCTCTTTCGGCAGTGGATATGTTTTGGAGGTTTCCCTCTGACACGAAAAAACGGTACATAGTCTAAAATATCAAAAAAATTACAATTTACTTCTGCTTTCACATTTTTTTACTTCAGAACAAATCAGAACCTCAGAGTCTAATTTAGAATACGCAGCGACTAGCATTGTGCGCATAAAATTACACGTAGTTAAGGTCTCTGCAAATTAGCAGCTACATACCTTCTAGATTTTCAATACAATATATCTAACTTGACACAATTGTGTCGTCGGTTGTCAATATATTCAATATACAACTGAGCTTTTATAGAATATAAAGGATCAGTCATGATTTGATTAAAGATGTAGCCTGTGAGAAAATATGTATGAAGAGTTATGATGTTGTGACGAAATGTAGGGAACAAAGAGCGCGCCTTATCGTCGCGCCCGGCTCGCCGCCCGCTGAGATCACTCGTCAGTGACATAAAGCAGCTGGCACACGAGCGATTTTTCACCGACCGCATTGATTGAACGCTGTAGTCGCAACATCGTAGACTACATTATGGTTGCAATAATGTTGTAGCAATAACACGACAGACTCACGGTGTGCTAGTAGATGCTGTTTTGATAATTTGTGTTGTAATACGACATCGTGATCTCAATATTATTTTTGTCTGAGCATTCTGATCAATAATAATAATATCGGGCTAATAGTAATGGTTTTTTATCAAAATCAGATTATTTTATAGGCCACGTCGTTCGTAGGACGGCTAACCGTTGGGGTAGAAGAATCCTCGAATGGAGACCACGTCTGGTCTAATGGAGTATAGGCTGCCCCTGATGAGGTGGATTGAAGACCTGAAGAAGACGGCAGGTAACCGCTGAATTTAAAGGGCTAAGGACAGTTCCGAGTGGCGTAGATGAGGGGAGGCCTATGTCCAGTAGTGGGCTTGCAAGGGCTGATGGATGGATGAAATCCAGGTTTGCTAATAATTACTATGTACTACTACTAAATATCGCTTTGTTTATATTTAAAGATTTAAGTATTCAAAGCCGCGGCGATGGAGATATCGAATGAAGTCACGGCGATTTCACTTGTAATTTGAAGAGCATGAAACATTCGCTAAACGCAAGCGTGAGCGTTGAAGAAATTTTAGCAAATTTCATTCCGATTTGGGGCGAAATTATGTGGCCTTATAACATCAAATATATACTTATGTTGAAAGTCAGCGTTGACGTTTACAGCGTCAAAGGAATGACGTTTGAAGCGACTGTTTCGTAGCTTTTGAGTGATATCGTCTACATCAGACATCGCTTGTGTGATATGACTCTAAGATCAGAGATATTTTGTATTGTGTCAGAGAATGGTGGTCTTTCTATTGTCAGTTCTATCTAAGCAAGTACAATATACCTACTAGAATAAATTAATATAAAGAAATTAGTTTTGTATGCTAAATAGTGCGTTTCAACCTTTCAATAAGTTTAAAAAATATTTATACCCATAAATCAAATTAAAAAGTTTGAAAATACCAGCATGTTTAAAGCTTTTACATGTAAATTTTTATCCATATTTATTATTGCATGAAATTTTCAATTCACCGGGATTTCAATTAATTGGAACTCTTTCAATGGTTTCGATTGAATTGATGTTTTGATAAGGTTTACCAAGATTAATATGCCCTCTCTGTAATTTGTATTAATTCACATCCACAAGCCACAACTAGATCCCAATCTCCAATAAATAAAATGACTCCATATGGCTATTTAAATAAAATATGAAATCCACTCATATTACTGACAAAGTTTATTATTAACAAGATAGACAATCTGAAATAAAATAAAGTTTTCTAGATATAACCGAGGAAATCAAGATTGCTGACACAATTTCACGGCTTAACAACCCACCAACTGCTAAGTTGTTGTAGAATTTTCTAACGAGTTTAGCACGAGCGTGCTGCTGAGGTCGCTATCTCCAGTCACGTAGCAGCTCCGTAACACCGCACACACTTGCCACGTAACAGTCAAGTTTCTAGACGTATACACAACAACTTAGGGTGAAACTTCGTATTTTTATTATTAATATTCCATTTGATAACAATATATGTATTATACACAAATACGTTGAAATAGAAGGTAATATTCGTAAGTATATGGTGATGTAAGAAGGTGATACAAGATATGGTGAATAAACCTGTAATTTATGAGTTTTTATAAATATAATTGCTAATTAGTCGAAAACTTTTATATGTAGACTGCCCTCATGAAAAGACCACCTGTGTGCCTTAAGGAAAAATATATATTTATTCAAGATTGTGTACTAAATTGACAAAAATCGCGTTAAGGAATAAAAATATTAAACATTTAGGTATAGTATGTAAATGAAAATGTTAATAACTTGTAGTGTTAGTGTGATTAAATAAAGTAATTCTGATTTAATCACTTCATCACGAAGTGATTTAAAAAAAGAAAGCTACACCCAGTCATAGCATTCTACATACGTAAGACGACCCACGTGGTGGAGCGGTCACCATACCGGTCTGACACGCAGTGGGTCCCGGGTTCGATCCCTGGCCAAACAGACATTTGAATGATGAGTTTAGATTTCTGTTCTGGGTCTGGGTGTTTGTGTATTCGTCTTTGTATGTCCATGACACCCACGACACAGGAGAAAATCCTACTGTGGGGCTATGAGTGTACAAAGCGTTTATGATTGTGTTTACGTTATGTTATGTTAATACATACGTAGTACTTTACATAAGATGCTACTTAAGTGAATTTCGACATAGTCGTAATTGCATCATATTACATCGTAATTTCTCCAAAGCGAGTGCCAATACCAACTCACCATTGTATATGGCACGTACCGCAATGCAGCTCGGTCTGACCCACAACACCTGATCCATCTGATTGACATGCCGCAGACAACTTTCAGGAATTTCGGCAACAAACACGTCGGGAAACTAACTTGTGAATACGTGTTAGTTATAAATCAAAGATGAAAAAACACAAGATACATGCCTTATCAAGTTTATACCTTTAACTTATACTTTTTTGAAGTGAAAATTTATTTATGCGATGAGCACTTTTTGGCTGAACAAAAAACATGGAACTCGTGTCATCGTCGCCGAATGCTTTCCATGAGCATGTATACTGTATATATATATCTCCGTGCGTTATTAGTATACATTATAAATAAATAAAGATTATATCTCTCTTCATATATTTTTTAAGTTTTCACTTCAGTCGGCAGTCCTCATTTTATGTCTACGAACATGCACTCTATCTGTTAATTGCTTAGTGTTGCCCAAGTAAACATAGTGACAAATAATTTTATTTAATCGTAATTGCAAGATACAAAAGTAACAAACAAGTGTGTGGTTCATCTGTAAGTGTATAGGATATCGCTAAGTAAATAATGATATTTTACATAGGATTAGTATTCTGTCAGTGATCGAACGCGGGTACATTTCGACCTGTGAGGACTAAGTTAGTATACTTTGTTTAACACTGAAGATAATAGACAGAAATTAATCTAAATATAATACATAAATTTCCTAATGACTTTGAGGTCATTACTACCGCGACATTTTAAGAGTGCGGTAATGTGATTCCAGGGACCCACCACCGAAACCCAATCAGCAATTTCAGCTTGTCCCTACAATCCGCTATATAAACACATTAAGGGCGATGCGCCTCTACTAAGGAGTCTGCAGGCAGAAGGCAGATGACGGCGTCCCCTCTGATTGCCTTTTTATTGCTTCACCGCAATTTTATAAACTTTCGTTTAGTGCTTATTTCGTCTATTTCATTAATGTGTGAATGTTTTTATTTAATAACCGCATTGTATATTATTAATATGAATAACTTTAAATATACACAATATAAAAATTGAATAATAATTTTAATATTGTAAATTGCAATTAGTAAATTTTGATATTCATAACTTTGAATTTGCAAGTTAATATAATAGGAAAGTATATAAATCCTTTAATTAAACATGATAAGAACAGTATAATGGAAAGTGACCATTACTATCTATTGAAATCTATAATCGGCAAGATATAATCAATCCCATGTGTCCTCTAAGGACTAAGTTTGAACGTCTCGTATAAATATGTCTCCTTTGTCACATCCTTCAGACCAGAACACAGAAGCGCTTAACACTGTTATAATTAGGAAGAAATAGTTATACTGGTGGTGTTTCCGGAGTCAAAACACAAGGGGTTTTTACTTCAAAATATATATAATTGAGCAAAATATATATAGCAGTTGATAATTCTCTTTTAAAATAAAATACTTTTACTGGCTGTTTGTAAAACTGACAGAAAAGTGCGAACTCCTCTGCTGCAGATACACACACGGCGTGTTTCCTCGGGGCTTTGCAAACTTGCGTCAACTGCAAATAAAACGACACCACATTTTTCATTTTTAACCTGCAACGCTAAAACAAGGGCTGTTATAAATTTAACGAGTGTATTGTATGTATGTACGAGTGTATGTACTCTTAGTAGCATCGTAGGTCCTAAACGGAAGAACCGATTTTGATTTAGTTTATTTGTTTAAAAGATTACTTTAAAAGATTACACACGTATGACGTACACTACGATTTTTGAAAAGATTTATGAAAGTCATTCAGCCATTTGAAGATGAGATGCTTTAACTTGATGTAATTTTTTTAAATGTTATTTTAAAGATTTTCTGTTCCTTGCTATATTTTAACAATTTAAATTATTTTTTTAATTTTTAGGGTTAATAATAGTATTTAGTTATTTTTTTAGATATTCATTTTATATTTTTAAGTAATATCTAGGTGTCTCTATATGCGGTTACACTTTTTATATTGGTAAAGTAGCAAACGTAAGTAAGTAAGGTAAGTGATCACTGGCGCCTTACTTGAGGTTGGCCATAGACGCTTTGCTACCCCTGGGGACTAAATTGGAACACCTCGGACAGGTATGTCTCCACACCTTTCAGAACAGAACAATGAAGCGCTTAACACTGCTGTTATTAGGTTAAAACAGGTGTGGCACAGAGATCCGATCCAGAGTCGAGTCACATAAGGTTCTACTACCATTAACTTCACATTCTGTTGCAACACACTTGCCAACACTCCAAAGTTAGATATTGTTAATAAAGTGAAGTCTTTTTCGATTGATATCAAAGACTTAAAGTCTTAGTATCCTGAAAAAAAGCATTTGACCTTGAAATGGTAGACAGTTACTGGTATTGACCAGGGCTCAATCCCCCATCAGACAAATATCTGAATGATAAATTCTGATTTCTGTTCTGGGTCTGGGTGTTTTTGTTCTCGTCCTTGGGTGTGTCCATGGAACCCACGACATGCAAAAAACCGTGGTATAAGGCAATGAATGTAAAAGCTTTATTATTTAACTTCGTGTAATATTGCATACAAACATATTTATTCATACTATATTGTAAACAGTTTCTGTTTGTTACACAATAAAATTCCTTCCTCCACACTAGCTATTATTTGAATGTGTAAATACGTATAGTCCTACATTTTATATTTTGCGAGTAATATATTAATATATGGTATTGTATATCTAGAGAGACCTACTTAAAAAAAGACAGATTGACTGGATTTTCTACCGCATTCAGATTTAATCTGATTGTTTATGATTTCTGTTTATAACTGGAATCGCAGAGTATAGTTTCATTTATACAAAAGACATTCCTTAAATAACGCTTGCGAGAAAATCGTATACGATTGTCGTATTTCTGGTCGTTTGTAGATAATTTTATGAAAAGACGGATTTTATTCAGTTTCGAGTAGCATTAAGAAACATCATCGTGAAGCAGCTCTTGTAATTAATATAAAATATTCTAAACAAAGTGGCAGAAATGCGACCACCTACTAAATTCCTGTTACCTGTAAATAATTGTAATGTAAGAGAAGACCCAAATGAACTAATGCCTACAAAAGAAATCGTTTTGAACCTTTTACAAAGTCCTTGTACGTTTGTATTTCAGGATTGTCCTTAAAGAAAGTGAGTTCTTTAAAAAATGTTCTTAAAAAAAAGCCGGTGTTTTAATAACAGGAAAATGTCCCAAAATCGCATTCGAACTTTCGCCAATATTTGCAATTAACACCCTCTGCCACCTGTTTAAATCTGAAAATCGGTAGTCAGTAGTTTTCTCGGAATTAATTCAACTATGCAAAACTCTTTTGATTTCCTATTTACTTTTACCCATAGTAATATCAATAAGACTTAGTATTAATACGACAAAATTTATTCTCTTGATAACGTAAAAAATAAACTTTAAAAATTATCAAGCTAGAGAACCTTGGTGAAGCAGTAAGCCACAAGGACTTTTAATTGGTTAGTTCTACGTCAAAAACAATATGTCGATATTACTTCTAGATACCATTTGAAATTCATCACTTTTTGTTTCGTTCATCCTGTAATTATTTTATTTGGGGTTAAATATACGTGACATAAGTCACTTATTTAACGAATAAAATTGCACTCTGTAATGCATCTCAGCTACGTTCTCCTGATAACTTTCTTGGCACGCTTCACGTTGATATGAGTATGGTACTATGTAATCTGCTGTACCACATTGACGCCGATCAGAAAATTTTCCTCAAATATTTGATTTTTATCATCATTATTAGCTGACTTACAGTATTTATGGTTTTAGACAAATATTATCGCGGAATTGATACGTTGTAATATGTTACGGGTACTCACGATATGCGGTTATTGAATTTATTTTTGCCGATAATTTCGCCGTGACCACGAACCATGTAACTAGGCCGCAATATCGGTTTACAGTGTTGTTGAGAGTATTTAACCAAAATCATAGAATTTGCTTTTTTATTACGTAACAGTAGGCAACGAGCATTAATTTTTATGGGTGGCAAATGGCCACTGACGTCCATGAAACTACCTCTGTAATTCAGATAAAATTGAAGTCCTAAATAAGATGGATCACAGCTGTGTTGCTACGATTAAAAACTAAGTAAGGAGACCACGTATAAGTGTCTACACCTTACCACGTTCTTCAAATTATATTACAGCAGCGCTTAACATGCCTTTACAAGGCAGAAATAGGTGCAGCAGTACTGCCTCCGGAATCGAACCATGAACGGCTCTAACTTCAAACATAACTTTACCGAATTATGTCACACCGTAAAAGTACATTCTTGCCAAAATATCAAAAGCACACACACTTACTTACCACTCAAGTACAGTATGTAAAATGTCTATCAATCATGACACAGGGGAAAATTTAATTTAATAAGCGCAAATAGTCATCGCATCAATCACTCTCGCCGTTCCAACAGCTGCATCCTTATATTAAGTAGAACATTAACGGGGTATGCATAATATTGAAGGTGATAGAACTCTTTGTGGTTCGATTCCGGAAGCACCACCGCCACACCTATTTCTCCCTAATAACAGCAGTGTTATGCGCTGCAGTGTTCTGGTCTGAAGGGTGTGGCAAGGGAGACATACTTTTCCGAGGCATTCCATTGCAGTCCTCAGGGGTAGCAACGCATCTGTGACTAACATGTTCATGGGCGGCAGTAGCCACTTGCCATCAGGTGGGCTGCATGCTCGTTTGCTACTTCCAAACTATATAAAATAAAACAAATTCGATCAACGAAAGCTAGGTTAGATTAAATTTGAGCTGCAAGTGTGGAGGTTAGGCATTCATTATTAGTTACATTAGTAATATGAATGATAGAATTTAATTAAAAGTCAATTTAACTAGCGAGGAGTCAAAGGTAAGGAAGTTAGCCAGGGTGGTGGTCTAAAACATTTTTCACTTAGAGAGGAGACTTCCGTTCAGAGGTAAGACCTTGATTTTAATATTAAAAAAATAACATAATTTATAGTGTAAGTTGACTAAACATTTAGTCTTGATCACGATTTCAAATTACACTTAAAATGTGTAATTCTAATATATTTCTTTCCGTTTCTTAAAGTGGATATCATTACATTTTAATAGACACATAAAACTTTTGCAACCCTCATTGGTGTTGTAGGTATGCATTCCTACATGCAACTATATAAAAATGAAAATATAATGAATATTGTTAGATTTACCCGCGACCTCGTCCGCGTGTACTTTAGTTATCAGGATATATGCTTTAATTAACTAAGTTTACTACAATATTTCAATATAAACGACATGTTTATCAGTTTTGAAGCTGGTGCTAGAATGACCAAGCTATTTGGTGCTGCTGTAAACGATAGGTAACAGTTTACTACAGTACTTCATTATAAGCAACATTTTTACCAGTTTTGAAGCTGGTGCTAGAATGACCAAGTTATTTGAGGCACTAACCCGCGAGCAATCCACATATAGCTGACCGTGAGAAAAACAGCCCCCTTCTCTTAAATCTACTCCAGCAAATTTTAAAGTTTAACCCTGTGATTTGTTGGTGAATCTTTGAGCTAGGTACTGCATACTTATTAGAAAATTTATTCGACATATCATCATTTTAAATATCAATTTAATTTCCACATTTTCGTTGTATATTTTGTATATTAGCAAATTTATTGCACGCGTCATTAAAAAAAAATAGCAATTTAAATTCTACATTTCAGTAGTAAATTTTTTATGAAAACCACTCCCCTATTGAAGTCATCAACTTTGCCATACGGATCATTTTAAACTGTGACCAGTCATATTTTTAACTATAGAAATAAGGTAAACCAACAGAAACTCCCCCTTATAAATACATAGCTACTTTTTCTTTATCTTTGTCATTTTTATTTGTAATCAGGGCCCTTTATACCAATTTTTATACTGCTAAATCCAGAAATGAGAAAATTTTCATGCAAACTTTACTCCTTGATTTTACCCCTTTAGGGAGGAATTTTGTCCATTTCAATTAAAAAGATCATTTTTAAACGTAATCGAGAACTTATATACTTATTTTCATACTTCTGCGTCCAGAAAAGACAAAATTCCAGACAAATTTTACCCAATATTTTACCCCTTTAAGGAGATCAGAATAACTTAAACAGATCATTTCGTTCGTCTGTATCAATTTTCAAGTTTCTTGATACAGTAGTTTCGGCTGTTCGTTGATATATAAGTCAGTAAGTCGGATTTGCCTTTTATATATATAGATATTATTAAAATTTAAAGGCATATAATAAAGAGGCTAAAACGATGCAGAGCGTTCAAAAGAAACATACTAAAAATCTCTTCAAACCATATATGTACATAAACATTAAATACATAGACATCTACACTTTCACCCTTTACCAACACGTCGTACAAATGGTATTTTAAATATGAGCATTTGTTATTTGAATTATCAATAAATAACGACTCCGTCGATACATATTACACAGATATTAACGATCGAAATATTTCGAATTCGACTCGCAAAGGGATCTTCCCTTTAGGCTGATATATTGAGCAGTTAGGAAAACGTTACCCTTTTTTGTCCTGTCCCTTGTTCCCTCATCACCGCGTGACACTGGGCTCGGGCTGGGCTAACCACGATTTGTGCATAAAAAAGTGGGATATATTTATTTATGATATGAAAGTAGGAACCGAACATGCAGTCCACCTGATGGTAATTGGGCACTGTCGTCCATGGACATCTGAAATCAACCCCAGATAACATCAGCCTTACCTGAAGTTAGCCACAGATTCGTTGCCACGGAGATTCGGATATCTCCGTTACCACACCCTTCAGCCAATAACACAGCGATGAATAACACTGCTTTTATTAGGAACAGATGTGAAGAAACAGACATGGCGGTGCTGTTTCCGAAGTCGAACCACAAAGAGTTCTACCACCTTAAATTCTAGTTGTTAATTCGATAACAATGTTAGAAAATACCCTTCATGTATTATGGCTCTCCATGTAATGTGCTCCCACCATGTAGTATTCAAGATGAAGGTAAAAAATCGGTAGAAATGAACAGAAACACAGCTAAGGCCATGAGATAAAATGTAGGATGGCTAAAAATCAAAGCATGTTTCGTACGCTAGTACAATAAAGTGCAACGTAGCATAAAGTCGAGCTTTATTCATCCTCTAATTTATTTATCTATAATATACTATTATTATTATTTATTAATTATACTAATTATCCGGCATATGAGTACGAGTTTATATAAATATTAATTATACTGCTTAATATTTATGTATATTATCTCGTACTCTTATGCCGGAGCACAGATTTTAAGAAAGCAAACTTGTAGAAAGTTTGCTTTCTTGAAATCTGTGCTCCTGTAGGACCTTATACGCCATCATTCTCCCTACGACATAAACGCGAATGCATAAAGTACATGATTAAGCCAGACACTATCCGTTCAGCAATTTAACAATGAAAAAAAGTAAAACTTTAACTAAGTAGACATGAAATAAAACTTAAACTTCACTTTAGTTACTTTTTGTAAAACAATATACCTTGTCTTCTTATGTTTATGGCCGAAAATTTTATAAGCAAATTTTAAAAACTGTACCCTTATAATATCGCCATGTTTTTTAAAGCCAAATTGATCCTTATAACCTCTTAAAAGGAGGTCCTAGCTTTCCCTAAACGATTGGCAATCCTATTTTGAAAATTCCTGAAGTGATCTTTCATTACGATCAAACGCCATTTAACAAACGTTCATCCGTTTTGTTCGTTTATCGATATTAGCACATAACTGCTGTTATTTTTTGGGACTTCCACAAACGAAAGCAAATACTTTGGTAGATTATTTTATAAATATTTATTAAAGGATGAAACAATGATGATACTTTTATTGGAAGATTTTTTCCTGTTCTGCTACTGTTGGCTCTATTAATTTAATCAATCAAATATTTATTTTAATCGACATACTTCAATAACACGCGTTACAACGTCAATGAAATGTATAACAACGTCATAAAACAACTTTTCACGCCGTAGAATAACTTAACATTAAAATTAACTTTTTGTAATTACGTAATAATCTAGTTTTCATTGCTTTTTTGCAACAGTTATAGGAGGATTGTCTCAATAATTGTTAATTCAGTTTCATATCTGGTTTCAGGAGTTATCAAAAAACTTATAAAACATCGACGTTGGATATGAATTCAGACGAACCACAGTCCGCACATGTTCGTGTAATATTTTTTTGTTTCCACATCCCCAACTTTGGGTTCGCCGACGGCAATACACGAGTCATCGTTATTCTGACAAAACGCAATTCGGCCGGAAAATAACCATTTGAAGTTTTGTTTGGATTCGATAACTGATATTAATGTACCGCCTCCTTCATAAGATGAGTCGGCACACGAATAAAGATATTATGTCTATATTGATAATATTAATTAATATTAAGTAGCCTTGCTTATTATGGATTTCCATAATATAATCTTAATTTTAGTCAGAAACGTACATGTTTAAGTTAATTGTTCAATATTATGGAGTATTTTAAAAGGTTGCTGAACTCTGTTCTACTAAATTTAATCCTATATTTGCTTATCTTAATTATGAAAAACACTTTAAAATGTAACTGCCCCACCGTTACTTATAGGCAACCATAATTCTAAAAATGCAATATGTTTTTCAACATATACGATTAACTTTACTCGTAACTTATACTTTCCATACTAATATCCACGGCACATACACCGTACATTATATATATGAGAAAATCTTTTATTCTGCAGGTAGAAAGAATAGTACGGTGAGTTAGAAAATTGGAAAGTTTTTATTTGCGTACATTGAATTTCTTGATATCTTGATTTTGTACTATCTAGATTCTAGACCATCGACGTGGTAATGTTCAGCACATAATATTTTTTTATCCGAAAGAGTATATTAAAGCTTATATATTACGTATAGGTTCCTGATATAAGGTTTTCCTAGTTACTCGTATTCTATGGCGCAGCAACGCATTCGTGAAATTATAAGACCTCTCTTTTATCCTTCCTATTTTTATTTAATTATTTATTGTTGAGGAGTATTAATTCAAATTTGATTTTTATTATATTAAACAAAAAATAAGCAATCAATATAATATAAAATTAAGGAGTAAGGCCACTGGAGCATTTTCATAAAATCGTAATTTTTTCCAGACACTACATTCTTAAGGATTTATACCAAATTTAAAGGGAATTGATTGAAAACCATTCAAATAATCAGTAGGGCCGTGAACTCTTCGAAAATAAAAAGGCAGCCATTTAAAAAAAATATTTCTGAAAATTTTATGATTTACAGTTAATGTTGTATACAATAAACTTCTGTGTTTGTTGTCTCGATTTAATTTTTAGTATCCCTAAAATAATCACAAAATCACATAAGGGGTAATTTACCATTTTATTCAATTTGCCTTTTCAGTTCGTTCGTTGGTATGTGCAGGTCAAATTATGCAACTGAAAATTAGCCCAGTTAAACTCAAACTGAACGATCGAGCGGAAATCATATTTTAGCTCTAGTTTAATGACTTCATTCATTATCCAATAAAGCGGAAGCCCCAAGATGGCGCACCAATTATTTTTATGCAGCTCCCATGATATGAATATAAAGTAATTTTTATTACAGTAAAGCATTAAGAGTAACAAAATATAATTAACAAAATGTAGGGCTAAATATATTTGATAATTCACAGCAATCTGCTTTTGAGTAGGACAAGGTCTGTTAATAAATCTGTAAATCATTCCGGTATTACGGGGATTCCGGTATTAGTGAGGCAGATTGTGGTTGCTCGCGTCACTCTGGCGCTTCATAAAGGAGTCTTTATGTTTGCCTCCTACTGACAAATTATGAAATATTGAATGACAGCAGAAACTTTATTACCAAAGTGACGGTTACATTAAATCGCACATTTTGGCGTAAAATGAAAAATATACAACTATGTATTCATTTTTAATACATTTTTTGATGGTATAAAAAAGGTGAAGTAGCGGTTGAAATTTGACTATAATTGTTGAATTAATGCGATTAAACGAAAAAAAAAAAAAACAAAATAAGTCGTATATTTATTTAGTACACTACACGATTTATCCGGAAATAAGTATAATTAATAGATTATTCCAAAAGTGTACTATATACGTATTATCGATTCATCTATGCGTGTTGTTGACCATAATGTGTGTTGATGTTACATAGGAAGACGCTGCTACCAATCAATGCCTGGATTGTACTTCAGTCGTTTCCTACAATATCCACGGGAAGAGCGTGAGTTACCACTCAGGTACGCTTACAAAACCGATGATACACGGCACAATATATTATGACGACCCGCGTGGCGGAGCGCCATGCCAGTCTGACGCGCAGTTGGTTCAGGATAAAATCCTAGTATGGGGCTACGACTGTCGAAACCATTTCTTTTTTAGTAAACAGAACCGAAAGTAACACTAAGGTAGGGAACAAATTAAGCGAACGATGGGGTATCACCGACTCATATTGGAATATCGTATGGTAGATAACAACTGTAGATCTCTTTGTTGCTCATACTTATAACGTTCGACAACTAATATTCTCTGAGAAACTGACTCAAACTTTGAGGTTTTCTTAGTAAGGAAAGCTAATATGACCCTATGAGCAATAAATTGTCTTTACGATATGACACTAGCAATATTATTGACCTATAACTCCCAGAAGCTAATATATACTAGCAACGGTTATGGCCGACACTTGCGTATAATCCATTATATTTAATGTTCTTTGGAACAGATTGCACTAAGTACGTAGATAACGCAAATCATAAACTGAATATTAATATTTTATAATTTTCTCATACGGGTATAATGGATGAAATTAATTAAACCAGGTAGCTATGATAAAATTGTATTCTTCGTGTGAATAAGCGTGATAGGATTCATTAATGTCTGGCAATACTTATTAAAAGACGAAAGTAATTAGTGTGCAAGTTTCGGTGGCGAAAGAATAATATTGTCTGAATGTACTTGTGATTGTTTATTTCCAATAATATTTTACAAGTTCTAAAATAGCGATCCGTTCGCTGATGCGTGTAAAAGCAGAAGAGAGAGTTATTTACAATGTTGCTAGGTATATTACAATTCTGAGTTGCCATATTAATGTTATACAATTTAAGTCTATGACATCTGATTCTGAAGATTAAATAATTATATTTATAAATTATTTAGCGGTTGTCTGAATTAATAATATTATTAATACTATTAATTAATATAAATGTTAGTACTAATTATAACATTAAGGTTATTACACACTGATTTTTGCCTGAACAATTAGTTTGATTATCAAAGGTTACTTTGGGTTATATGGAATAGAATTCAAGTTACATGTAACAAGTGCTATTGTAAGAAAATGGCGACAATATGCAAATATGTAGACATTCGGAGCTGCACAGCACAACACATCCAGTGAGTTCTATATTCGACAAATTGTAGGCCCTTTATTTATTTCGAGTGCACACTGCAGTCTAAATTGCTTCTTATTGTTCGGTGATAAATGAATATTGCCTCGGGACACCTGGCTGAATGAATGTAGGGTAGGGATGGCATTTAACATCAATAAACGTAAAATCGATGTTGATGGCCAAAAAAATTTTGTCAATCGATATTTACTAAGCAATAAATGGATGGATGCAAGTCATTAGATACCAGTTAATCGATTTTTATGTTGGGATTACATTTTAAAATTACAGAGATACGAAATGAATTAACGAACTTATTTCTGAGCAATAGAGCATGGTGATTCATTTTTGTCGCTATATTCCTCAGACCAAAAACAATATAAATATAAACCGAAATTTCAAAAATTTAAAATTCTTTGGGAATTCGAGGATTTAATTTCCTTTATATTTGTGGTACGATTATTCAACCTTTGATTCAAATCGATTTGAAAATCTATGTTATTTGGAAGGACTCGCCATCCCTAGTTCTGAAGCGGCTCGAACAGAACGGCAGACCGAGCGATATTTTACGAGCCAACGAGTGCGCTGTGCGGTCGCTTCACTTATTCACGGGCTTTTTGTGAAATTACTGCAGCATAACTCGCACCATACCCCACTGGTCACTCCTAAATTCTTGGGCCGAGTTTCGTACAAATGCCACGCGTAGTTTTACTGTTACGTTTATCTTATGGCATTCTCGTGTGACCGTAACTACCCCAAAGGTTATCAAAACCAGCGTGAGTAAATTACAAAGGCTTACAAGTTACATAATAAAACAAGCTTAAATAGTTGAACTCCGCTTTACATGTATACAAAAAGCTAGTCTGTGTCTAAACACAGATTAGCTTTTATGGTATGCTATATATTATTATATAGTTACGTTTTCTGTCTATATTGTTATATCAGTGTCGTCATCCAGTGACTCTGTGAAGGCTATTTGGCTATAACAATTACATATTCGCTTGACGTTGTTGACGACCCGCGTGGCGGAGCGGTCACCACACCGGTCTGACACGCAGTGGGTCCCGGGTTCGATCCCCGGCCAGGCAGACATCTGAATGATGAGTTTAGAT
>MOOZ01001128.1:8151-21568 GCA_002930495.1 Cecropterus lyciades
ACGAAAACCAGTTAACCTTTTAGAGTGATTTTATCAAGGAATTGATACATTTGAATAAGTAAGGGGTACTCACTATACGCGGTTTTTCATTTCTTTACAAGGCGGGGATAAACAAACAAAAGAAAAATCTACCATAACGTTTGTCACCGGATGCAGTACCTAAGGTTAGTTGGGGTAATAAAGTAGCTGGGTTAAAATCAACTAAAATTGCAGCTGAATTAGGCCATCTCTATAAAGGACATGGTCAACTTGTGTAGGGCTCTCTGCCTAGGTTCGCAAAGCGCATGTAAATTAAAAAAACTAAAATTACGAATTAAAATTCAAATATTTAAAATTACGAACTTAAATTCATAATTTTTTTGAATTTTAGTTTTCTTAAGTTTAGGGTGTCATAATAATAAAACAATTTCAAAGTCCAGGAACTTGTGGTTTTTTGTAAGTCTGCAACTTATAGTTTATCTGCAACAAACTTATATTATAGTGGAAAATATAATATAATTAATGTACCGTGCTATTTTAACTTTTTGTGAATATAACTTTATGATTATATACTACGATTAAATTCATTAATAATATATTTTTAATATAATTGTTAATTGGTTTAAATAACTAAATTGTAATAAACGATTATCACGAATGGCGAGGTCTCAATAAACCGGAAAAAAATAAATTACTTTAATAGATACTTAAATATTTACTATCAAGTTATACATAAAGTAAAATAAGTATATATTTTAGATTAATTATTATCATTAGACTATTGTACATTTACACTTCCACCGACAACTATGCACAAACTGGCTAAGTACATACATACTTTCGCTATATTAAGCAGGTAGTTATCTTATTTTCATGGCGTAGTAAAGAAGGTCGTCAATTTTATAAAATTTGGTCAATTCAGTCTACAATTACAATCGTACGGTTTTACCCCGGCTCCGATGGTACCCTTACCAAACTTACCTTAAAATATATTAAAATTTCTATTTTATTACTTCATTATTGCAGTCCTTATTCTCTCTTACAATTGTACTGTTTTACCCCGGCTCCGATGTTACCCTTACCAAACTTACCTTAAAATATATTAAAATTTCTATTTTATCACCTCATTATTGCAGTCCTTATTCTCTCTTTTCAGTTTTACTTATTTCTCTTTTCAGCTGCCGGGTTTATTGTTCTTACAATAATTTATTTAATTTCAGCTACATAGAATTATACGCAAACGAATGACAGGTTAAAAATAAAACGGCGTTCATCAGGATAACAACATCAGTAATCAAGACGAGGAGAATATTTCAGCGAGGGAACCACTAAATTATCTAAATGGAGATCGGGCTTGATCGGGGAATCTGTGGTGGATTGTAAGTACTAGATGTGGCTAAACTAGAAATGGTTGGCAAAAAAATACAGTATTTTGGATATTTTTTAGCATACTGATGCACTACTATTATTAAGTAGAAACTAGGTAGCAGTCCACCTGATGGTAAGTGGTTACTGCTGCTCAGGGATATCTATCGTCACTACTCTTATTGTCACGTTACTACTCGATATTACGTGATAAATAAAGGATATTACGTGATTGACTTGAGAGGATCCATCTGAAGATGGTAGAACCAGTGTAGTTCGACCGGGGAGGTACCACCGCCATATCTATTTCTAGCGTCAAGCAGTTCATGCGTTTCGGTGGCAGGGCGTGGTTGCTGGCCCACTCTCATGAAGGCGATCATCTTATTCCCCGGAAGTATCAACGCGTGTGATTGATTTGTCAGTCCTAAGATACGATATCATTCCTAAGGACGATGTGTGGAAGAGTATTGAGTCTAATCACACTGAAATACACTTAACACTTGAAGAATATTTAAAAATAATAATAATAATAACCATTGTTTTCTTACATTTTATATTTACAGTACACACGCCGTTTAATTAAAGAATACTTTAATAACTCTAACTTAAAAAATAATTATACTTACTAAATAAAACTAGAAACTACATCGTGTGGACTATGTCGGAAAATTTCAAATAAACAGGATTGCCTTATAAAACTCTTAACTTTGCACACAGCGCGGCAACTTTTATTTTTAAAAGTTTTTGTAGCGGCAAGTACTTATTTGAATAAAACCTAGTATGATTATAATTGTCTTATTTATTTTGTTTTAAAACCTCGTTTATTTTACTGAGCGATTTTTTTTTAAATACAAAATAATTTCACTTCGATATTTTGGAATCGTTTAAGTAATCAATACAATTAATATTAAATTAAATTATTATTTATTTTTCAAACAAAAAACTAAAAAGGCTTTGCCTATCCGGCATAATTTTGATTTATTGTATTTTTTCAAATTAAGTTATTGTATCAATTACTAAAGTATAGCCCCATCCAGCAATCACAGATACAAAACACCCACAGCCGGATGCGTCATTTTCAACCAAAGATGGCGGGCGGAAACGCGTCGCGCCTGTCATGGCGGCCGGAAGTCCTCCGCCATTTGATAAATAGTTGTTCTTCAACGGTTTTTCTCATGCAAATGAGGGGTCTGGATGACGGATGGCGTTTGTCACAATTTTCTGCGATGGATTTAATTTGGGATCGCGGGAGCGAGTAATCTCGGTGGAAGCTGATTGCGACTCCGTGTTTTGCATTTTTGTACGGGGAAGTTTAAATTGGAAACGTTAATGTACCTAGATAGGTATAGGTTTGTTTATACCAGGACCAAACTACGAGTTCTAAGTTTCAGTTTCAAAACGAAGCACGTTTTGAAACTCACGAGCTAAATTGTTTTTTTAAATATTGCAATGCTACAGTTTTGAAGTTCCACTATTTGGCAGGGGTTTTCTTATGACTGATGTGTGGCTAATAGCTCTATATTGTCGCGTCTAACTCCTACTTAAAATCAGTCAAGAAAAATTGTCTTGAATAATATAAGATTCTTTTTTGTTATCATTTACCGAATCCTACACTCGAGGAAAATTGGCTTGAATATAAGAAAACTTTTGTGTCGTTTTTGTAATTTAGAAGACACGCTTACAGATACGATTACGTTATTTTGAGCTTAGCTACCTCAGAAATATATCGTTCACGGAATCTTTAAGGAAAACTACTGATAAAACGACAGAATTCTCACTGAGATTTCATCAGAGAAGCAATCGGTTACATCTAAGTACATACATTTACAAGTAGACAGGTTGATTTGCGGCTTCAAAAATAAAATAGATCAATATTATAGTTAATAACAAACGTTACATGCATAAATGAGAATGACGGGCGGGTTAATAATTACCATTTTCAATCAGTAAATTGCAATAGTTACCTAACGGTGAACTGCCCGCATAAATCGCAACTTTGCAAGTCATTAGAAATGCACATCTGCCCTTTTGCGTGTACTGTTTACCGTTGCAAACACGGTGTGTAGTACAAGTATTGTTTTCAGATTAAACCTACTTAATTTCATACAGAAGATATGTTTTCTCCTATTTTGTTTTTTTTTTTTCTTTTTTTCTGTACGAATAATATTAATTATGTCGTGTGTTGTCAATTAGCGACAATGTGTGGTCAATGGGGTGGCAAAGGTCAAGCAGTTGTTTGTCGCACGGTAATGCGCGACTTGCAACTTATTCTTTAAGTATTTCAATTTTTTTTGCAGAAAGTTTTTAATTTGTTTTCATTTTCTAACTTTGAGCAAAACTTTAATTTTTTTTATTTTATCAGGAACTAAAAATAAAGTACTGTTGTATGTGCCTCAAACTTATTTAAACGTACCTATTATGACATTCTTATTTTAAATTTATATTCCTTTCTGTCTAATAAGTTTTATCTGCAATTTTTAGCATACTTCACCCTACAGGCGTGTTGACCAGGAACTTCAATTCTGATGATTTTTTGCCCACATCGTGTGCTGTTAATTAGCGGCAAGGTGTGGTCAATGGGGCGGCAAAGGTCAAGCAGATGTTTGTCGCACGGTAACGCGCGACTTGCGACTTACTTGTAACTATTCCATTTTTATGCAATACCTTTTTATGCGACTTTACCGTTTTTCTTCGGTAGCTTTTAACAATTGATTAGATAGTCTATAGTTTATTTATATGTAGAACATACAAAGTAAAGTTAGTTACTTATAAATCCTTTGATAATTATTGTTGTTATATTAACATAACATTTGAACGTAACACCACCGTCACATCTATTTCAACATGATAATAGCAGTGATGACCGATTTTATACTGTAGTCTGAAGGATGTGGTAAGGGATACTTATCCAAAGCGATCCAGAATTGATTACAAATGTCGAAAGGAGTGGCCACTTACCACCAGGTGGACTGCATGTTCGTTTATTAATCTTTTACATCAATATTAAAAAATATAGGTGTATATATATGCTTACGTATTCTGTGTATTTATGGTTGAAAATGGTTTAAATATATCCTTATATTATATTTTTATTCAAATTAAAGAAGAATAAGTGACATATTATTTCTCAGGTATTTTATCAACTTTTAATTGTAAATGTGTGGTATAACTTTTTTGTGCTTCAATGTTTTTTATCGTCTTATTAATTGTCTGGTAACTATAAGGGTAGTTATCCAATACTGCATAAATAGTTAACGCTCTCTTAACACGACTTTAGTTTGAAAACTCTCACTTATTCCACCGCATTAAAAATCAAATTCACATACACATTTATAAAAAAAAAGTGTTCATAATGTCCAACGTTCATTCAAGTTCTAGTCAACACCTGTCTAAGAACAGGGTATAGGAAAATAAGACGTTTACATATTAAAATAAGGGTTATAATATCTTGCACGAAAATGTAGGGTGACCAGGTGTTAGCAAGAATTTGCGGTTGGTAAGTCACGGTGCATAGTTATGACTCATGGTTTAAAGGGTACGCACGTGGCCATTTCTTATGGTCATAGACGATTTTGCAACGATCGTTAGTAGATAGTTTTTGCAAAAATGCTGTTCGCTTGTCGGAGGTATTTCAAGGGTTATTCAATCATTGTAGTAGTTATGTTATTTTTTTTTTTTGCTTTTTATTTGTTAATCCAAAGGCGATACATTACTGATTTAATTGTAACAATTAAGTTGAAATAAGATATATGTTATATGTGCATTGTAAGTATAATGTTGCTATTAAGTAACAGTGCTATTGTAAGACGAGAAAAGAGAAGAGTAGCACTGTTCTGGCCTGTCAGACCAAGGGGTTGTCAATTTTTTTGTGGTAATATAGAAATAATAATCCTACATTTTTTTAATCTGTAATACACTTAATCTGTAATAATCACTTAATGACCTTCGCCGTCAACCCATTACTGTTCCATTGCTGGGCAGATGGATCGGTATTTGACTACAGCCTGCCACTTGGGCTAATTGCGGATTAAAATATTTCACACAACTTTGAGAACTGAGGTCCTACTCTCAGGCATGTAAGTTTCCTCACGAACTTATCTTTAATAAAAATAATTAGCACTTGCTCTAAGCAAGTTTCAATTAATTTCTAATACCCAAATGACTTAAATACCCAAATAACTTAATTGAAATTCAGAGGTGCATAGGATTTGAATCTCAGATCCCCCGACTGAGTGGCAAAATTTCAAACCACTAGACTGCACTGCTGCGAATCAACCTGTTTCCATCAAAAAATCAAACACGATTTTACCATCAAATATTCATTTTAATGTAGCACCCATTATAAAAATTCTTCTGACCTTTACGCATGTTAATATGCAAATGCCCTCGAATGATTAATCAGAATTCTCTCACGTTTTTAATTTTCCATTGGTCACTTAACAATCCACCCTCATCGCTATGTCCAACCCATTAAAACTCTAAAATACCGTACAATTCTATCTCTTCTTAATTCCTATACAACAATCAGTAGATAAGTATCTTGAATATACCAAAATATAAGCTTCTAACAATATCAACCTTTAGTTCTGTCTGCAAGATCTAAAATTAAACGCCGTTTAGATTAATATAATACCAAGCTATAATGACTATGCATTATTTTCTACATACTCTAAGTTGAGAGCAATAAGATGTATTTTTATTTTGTTTGGGTGCGTGCAGAATGAAGTCTCAAAAATGACCTCCAAAGCTAACGAGAGAAGGGGTGAGATGAACGCGAAAATGATCTTTAAATCAGAATGAATAAGGTGAATTAGGATACATAGGGGTGGAGGTCAAATTTATTTGTAAAGTCCGGCCAAACGGAGGCAAGTCAATACGTTAATTTGCATGATAAAAGAAATACTTAAAATATGCGGCGGGCAAACGTCCTTAATTGCACGGAACTGGTGGCTATCAATTGCGAAATAGGAAAAAACTGTCCACTCCATTGGACTACGTGAATGAGTTTTAGGAATTTCTGAACAAGAAAACTTTGGAGATGTGTTATTTTTAATGGAATTTCAATATTTGTGTGAGAAAGGTAAGTGGTAACGTTTTGTTTCACACGCAACATTTCATTTAATTTTAACGTACGTTATTTTATTGTTGGTAATGCGTAAGTATTGATATTGAAAGAGATTGGCTATAATAAAAATGTGGTATTCAAAAGTATGGAAACGATTAATAAATTACTAAAAAAAGTTAAATAAATAAAAAAAAACAAACCTATAATGATCTAAGCAGGACAGTAAAAATTAATATAGAAAATCAGTAGATTGAATTTCTCATGTTCAACTTCCAATAAAAGAAATATATACGTATATTACTATATGAAATCGCAATAAGTAATTAAAGCTATCAACTTAATAATAGGTAGGCAATGGAAATGACCGACATCAACTCCATGCCATTCAGTTCCATCAATAAAGGGGTTTCCATCGCTTTGTCTGCCCAAATGACCCCAAATAATAATCATCTATTCACTGTCTCCACTGCCCACTGTTTCCCATAGCGAATAACGGGAACATACGGGCACTTTGATTTGCGACTTGAATGTGATCATCATTTTGAATTACACCAATTAAGCAAGATATTCAAATTGGTGGACAATATTTGGCCACTTGTCCTTTCATTAGATGGTATCTGTAATGGAAGTAATTTTGAAATTGGCTTAATGTTCAATGCTACATTTGAGTCTTCAGATACTGTGTACACTGTGTTTTTCCTCGTATAGTAGGTATAAATATGTGATTTCCAAATCTTTGTTTGTTTTGTTTTGATGGGCTTAGATAAAGCTAAATCAGGTATGACTTATGTAAGATAATGCGGATTGGTTAAATCAGATTAGTAGAACTTTTTTTGAAGAACTTGATATAATCCTATAGATAAATATTTTTATTCACTGTTTTGTTTGATATAAAGTATAATAGACTTTACTGTTAAAATAGTGTAAAATGTAAATAGTATAAAATGTAAAATATAAATAGTGTAAAAATTGAAAGTATTCTTCTTAGAATTACGTCTACGTAATTAGAAGAAAGTACGTCTTCTAGATTTGTGTAATCGAAAATTCACATGGGCATTATATTGAAATGTTATCATATTTATGTTTAATATAGCACTGTTTATGATATATTATGTAAAAAAAACTTGTTTATATTTTTTCAATAACATGAAACAAGTTACCCAACGTACAATATAGATAGTGTAGCAATACATATAAGTAAATACGTCCTTCAGCGCCATCGTAAATAATTGATATTGCGATAACTGATATTGTTATAACGAATATTATTTTATTACAAAGGAGTTAAATTATGTTGTAACTGCAATTAATACAACTATGCAATAAATAATTTCATTTCATTTCAAAGTAGTCGTTATAGCAGCTACTAACAAGAACACTGGTACCATTTGGCGTTTTACGATTAATATAGAATAGACAATAATAGTGTAGATTAATAAACCTTAGGTCCCTCGGAAGCGATCGTAAACCTTTTACGAGCGATGCATCGCGCATTCGTAAAAATGCTTCGGAAACGTGGGAAGCGTGACGTCATTATTCCATCTGACGTTTATTGGAGTTGTTCTGCTCTGAACTCGCCTTTATACATTTATTGATAATCATTATTTTAAGCATCGATGTGTTTTTTTTATATATATGATTGAAGTGCTAAACGAGCATGCAGACAACCTGATAAGAAGTTTTCACTGCCTTAAGTGAAAATTTATTAGGAAACTCATATAAAACAGACAATTGCACACGCATATAGCCACGCCTTATATCCCTGCTTAGATAGAATAAGAACATAATAAGAACCAGGCAAAAATAATCAATGCCAAATAATGAAGGTAATTTTTATTATTTTAAAAGGATATTAACTCCAGTGTAGTAAGAACACCAAATACCTTGTCTAAACCTGTATTTTTTACATAAAATTGCTGAAGTTTGAATTGTGCGGTTATTCATGCAAACAAAATATATGTGGCATATACAAAATATTTTTTGGATGATGGGTGACAGATGAGTTCAACGGTTTTGGTTAGTTAGTGGAATCCATATATTAGTATTGCTACTATATACTAAATTCGATCACAGACTATAGTGAAAAACATCAGCATAAGAAAAAAAACAACAAAATGTACAACATATAAATACAAAAATAGGCATATCACTGCCCCGCTCGAAATCCGCAATTACATCTCCCTACCGATTTGCGTCATAACATCCCGATCCGTACCCCGGCAATAACTGTCCGGCTAAGCGTTGCCGGACGGTATTTACGAGTGCTGACGCTTTATGATTATGTCCTGAAGTTGATTGAATGGTCATGGTCGCCCTACTGCGGGCTTACGCTTAGAGTACAGACAGAGTGTTTAAGTGGAATTGTAACATATTTAGGAGAATCTTTGAAAAATTGTTCAGTGCTTGTATTAATTTTACTGTAAGCTTATATCACGAGCATCGTTTTTTAGCATTTTATTTATTTTATACTTACCACGTGGAAAGTTTAGAATGATATTCGCTCAGATAGATAATCTTCTTCATAATAATAAAAACGGTATGAGTGTTCTTGAAATTTTCGTTTAGCATCTCAATCCACTCGATGTCACTCACATTACAAAAAATGACGTGGAACTCTGAGCGTCAACACCCTAAAGTTTAATATAATCTACTTTGGTTATTATTATGTAACTGCGTAAAAATAAATTAAATACGACTATACTATACTACTTTCTTAAAATTACTGTTATATTTAGTTTTGTAGGTTTGAAGTTAGTAGAACCGTTTGTGGCTCGACCACGGAAGCACCACCGTCACACCTATTTCTGCCTATTAAGTGTTAAGTGCTACTGTTTTTTGGTCTGAAAGGTGTGGTAAGATATAGCTTTACTTATCCCAATCGTTCCAACTTAACCCTTAGGAGTAAGACTCTTATTCTATCTGGGGTTGATTACAGGTTTCTATGGATGGCAGTAGCTTGCCATAAGGTGAGCTGCATGTTCGTTTGCTGCTTCAATATTATAAAAAAAGACCAAAGTCTTGCTTCAAAACCATGAATCAAAGAGAATGTCTGTATATGATCAAGTTATTCTTTGACTTACATCGAACAGAAAATGTAGAGGTTCGTTCGGTTAATGATAATGATGATAATGGTGGTATGTAATTATTTTCGTTATTATCATTCGTATTCTCTCTATGATCATGGTTGTCAAGACTGAATATCACAGAGCTTAGGGACCTATTTTTTTAAACTGTTAAATGTAGTAAATCTTCATCGACTCTGGAAGCACGACTGCCACACCTATTTCTGCCTGTTAGCAGCAGTGTTATACATTACTGTGTTCTTGTCTGAAGGGTGGGGTAAGGACATATACTTATCCAATGCGTTCAAACTTAGTCTTCAGTTTTATGCTCACGTATGACACTCATCTTATCTGGTGGGTTTGATTACATATTGTGGCGGCATTAGCCACTTACCATCAAAGTACTTGATAAACACCAAAAATATGTAACTAAATAAGCAGTAATCCGAGGTCAGACACGCCCTTTTTATACAAAGAATAGCTTCATTTATTTAGTCTAATATAATAATATGATAGCAAAATAAGAGGGAGGACGTAAGCAAAAACTTTTAAGCAGAGAGAATCCATTTTCCGACGAGAAAACACATTTCCACCGAGTATGACGGAGCACACGGCCAATTCCTTAGTACAATATCTTTCTTTTTGTGCTTTCACAAGGAAATGTATGCGACGACTAAGAAATACAACTATCAGTTAAACAAATGTGCTAAAAAGACAAACGGTTTGTTGGTTCTACCTCCGGGCGTATGATAATAGTACCGTCCTTTACTAAGTGTCAATTATGATGAAACTCTATGTGAGTTGAATTCGAGTTACACGTTACAGATGTAGGGTTGGCTATAAATGTCTGTCTTTTATCTGTTCGCGAACTGCGATGGGAGATTTTTGATTCTATCACTTCCTATGATGTCTTCATGGTATGTTTCATGTAAAAAAATATATCACCACCTGCTATAGCTAATATACTTATATAACAGAAAGTATAATCTATATATTAATACGTAATGCCAAAACTTTGGACCCCTTTTTACGAAAGTTGCGCGGACGTAGGAGCATAAAATTTGGCACACTTACAGTTTATGTGCAGGAGAAGTGCAGAACGCTAATATTTTTCAATAATAATGCTTATAAGGTACATTAAATCAATAAATAAAACATTACCCACACTACCATGCATTTCACACACACAAACACACGTATACGTATTTCTTACACGCCGACTTTGTTTCTGACATTGTCGAATGTCAGTGACATACGTCAAATAACGCGTTATTGTTTTTAAATACAGATTACTGAATCATTTCCTATAATGCCATTTTAAAAAATAATTTTAAAATTAATGTATAGCGGAAAATACGTATAAAAACTATGTAGTAGAATAAAAAATCGGTTTAATAACGGTCGAATTTCGACCGCTGCGAAGGGCAACTAGTTTTATTTATTACAAAACGATATATCCAACTATTATAAAGTGTGTTTATATATTTCCATTGAAATTTCATGGGATTACTTGCTATTGATGCTAAATCTTATTATAAGCGAATAATTGTAAATTTAGAACGGGTGTCAAATTTCTTCCACCAGCCTTTTGAGGTCCACTGCTGGACATAGGCCATTACTTCTTACTTCTTACTATTAGGAAATTTCTTAAGTAATGGAAACTATATCATTGATATTAAAATAAAGTATGTTAAGTAAGCTCCTAATTCACAATTTATTATTGTATTACATGCGGATTATTACATAAGTTATATTCAGATGGCTGTTTCCTGGACTATAATACATGCATTAAGCCCCCCTCAGGGGTGTAAAGTCTAAAATATTGTTTAGTGGGTGTCTATATCATGAAATTAACTTATTGTCAAAATTACATTATTCTATACTTATTACTTTAGGCTTTGTTTTATTAGTCAAAAGCGGGTATCCTTTCCCTTTTATATATCGCACTATGAACAACATTCTGTTCGCATTTTGTGGAGTTTATCAAATCGCGCGGTTACTAAAGGGACGTAATATTATATAGTACGGAAGTAGCAAATGAGCCTGCAGCCCAACTGATGGTAAATGGCTACTGCCACCCATGGACATCTGTAATCAACCCTAGGTAAGATCAAAGTCCCACCTAAGGTTGGCCACAGATGGGTTGCTACCCCTGAGGACTAAGATGGAATGCATCGGAAAAGTATGTCTCTCTTATCACCCTTCAGACCAGAACACAACAGTGCATAACACTGCTGTTATTAGGCAGAAATAGGTTCGGCGGTGGTGCTTCCGGAATCGAACCACAAAGAGTTCTACCACCTGAAATATATGTATATGTTTATTATTTTCTAACCCGCAATCATCACTTTTTAATTCGCTAGAGCTTTCATTATTAGGAGTAATTTCAAGGATTTAACTGATATTGCCGAAATGCCGGTAGTTTTCACAGTGCGATATATCGATTACAAATCCATTCGAGATAACGCACGGTGACAATGGTAGAGGCGTCCATTCGCCCGAGTTGTCTCTCGGGAATATTTAGAGAATAAACTTCATGCATCCTCGCTACTTTATGTCACAGAATCCGTTGCAGTTCCAGCAAGTTCCTTAATATCTGGGATAGGTACAAATGGAACGCGAGCACTTTGTAAACTCTGGAACTGTCTTGTAGGTGGATCGTGTGTAACTTTGTTTACTAAGTACGAAATAGTTAATCGTATTAGTGTATACCTTATCTTATAAGAGAAAACAGACAAAACTGTATTACAATTTCTTGTTCGCACTACATGATTTTTATTTCAGTAAAATGTTATGATAGTAACTCCATCTTATTATATTATACTAGTATGGTAGTAGTATGTGTGAAGCGTACCAATTTGTAATTGGTACTGACATAAATTCGTCTCATTCTGAAAGGATTTCCATGCCCAAAGATGGGGCCAAATATTGGTTGATTATGAAACTTTTTGTAAAAAGTTGACTTTTTTTTATTAATTTGATTAATATGACAGCTGGAATGTCATACACCTATGTGATACCACTGAGGAATAAGTCGGAACATATGAATATCCACGACGGCACCATCTAATCAGAACATAACACTTAAAACTACTTTTATCAGGCAGAGCAAGCATTTTCAATAAAGGACAATGTAAATTCTATGAATTTACTTTGGTATATGCACCCTGCTTACACCATATAGAGAATGTCCACGAATGAAACATAATATAAATTATTCTGTTAACCTTAGTAAAAGCGACCTGTTACACAATATAGGTAACGACCAAGACATGAATAGAAGTACCGTCAATATACATTACAATATTAGTGAAACAAACTATACTTATACAAAACCATGACATCCGAAACCAATTAGTCGTATTAAATTCGATTCTCGCTAAATCCGCTTTACTTAACAGAACAGTAATTAATTCCTGGTAATTAAAATAAACTTTGTAAGCTCCGGAAGTTGACGGGTTAAGTCTTTGAAAAAGCTAAAATAATTTTGAATAAATGTCTCATTCTCAGTAAATATATTGCTTTCTCTTTAAGTAAAATGTTTTGGTATTGCAATTTCTTATGATATTGAAGAATATAAACGCTTTCTACACTCATAGCCCCACAGTAGGATTTTCTCCTGTGTCGTGGGTGCCATGGACACACAAAGACGAACACACAAACACCTAGACCTAGAACAGAAATCTAAACTCATCATTCAGATGTCTGTCTGGCTGGGGATCGAACCCGGGACCCCCTACGTGTCAGACCGGTATGGTGACCGCTCCGCCACGCGGGTCGTCAAGCGGAAGAAGCAAACGAACATTCAGTTCACCTGATGGTAAGTGGCCCTTGCTGTCCATGTATATCTGCAAGCAAGATCATACAGAAGAGGGGTTTTATCTGAACTCAATAGATGCGCCGCTACTCCCGAGAACTAAGACAGTCATCTCACATGAAAGTGCTC
>MOOZ01001128.1:39349-56217 GCA_002930495.1 Cecropterus lyciades
TATTGACAAGTTTCTGATTTCCATAGGAACTTTATTATAAAAGCGTATACACTGACCCATAAAAGAATTGTTAACTTTGTGAAGACGAAACATGTTCGGCGGTGACCACTTACCAGCAGGTGGACTGCATAATGATTTACAACTTAAATCTTATAATAAAAAATCTCCATTGTATAGCGCAGAAAAAGGACATTACATGAAAACATGAAAAACTTATCTTTTGAAAAAATACTTGTAATGCTTTAGCGTATTATTTAATTTTATCCACTGTTCCAACCAATTCACTTAAATTGACTCCAAACAAAGCCATTACCAACCAGTTCCGCTACTCTCTAATTGCACGAGTGCTATAAAAATAAACCTTTATGTGTTTAACGGCAGTGCGCACATAATGTGGTCATAGCGCGACAATGTCCTCATACGGCCGGTTGGTCAAAGAATAGCTGGCTAATGTCATTTGACGTTCACGTAGCGTAGTTATCACTAAAGGCGCTTGCAGACTAGGGCGTTTGGGTTGAATTGTAGTGGCAAACGAGCATGCATTCCTCTTGATGGTAAGTGGCTACTGCCGCCCATGGAGATCTGTAATCAACCCTAGATAAGATCAAAGTCTCACCTAACGTTAGCCACAAATGCGTTGCTACCCCTGAGGACTGAGATGGAATACCTCGGAAAAGTAAGTATCCCTTACCACACCCTTCAGACCAGAACACTGCTATTATGAAGCAGAAATAGTTGTGGCGGTGGTACTTCCGGAGTCGAACCACAAAAAGTTCTACCACCTTCAAAAATTCCATAGGTCGACCATGAATGCGTTGTTGCTCTTAACGAATAAGTCAGATTGCGCAAAGTAAATTTACGTTGCCTACCCCTTAAAACAATGTTAAACAGCGCTTCACTGTTTCTATAGAACAATAGGTTCGAAACCCTGCTAATACATTTTTTTTATAAAATATTTTATATAAAAAAGTATAAATATCAGCATATTTATACTTTTTTTATATAAAACGTCAATTGTTTCTAAACAGCCTATTGCCAACCAATTTCACTACACTCTAATTGTGTCAGTGCTATAAGAATAATCCTTTATGTGTCTAACGGCAGTGCGCACAATGTGGTCATAGCGCGACAATGTCCTCTTACCGCCGGTTTGTCAAAGCATAGCTGGCTAATGTCATTTGACGTTCACGTAGCGTAGTTATCACTAAAGGCGCTTGCAGACTAGGGCGTTTGGATAGAATTAAAAAGCGAACGAACATACAGTATATCTGTGTCATATCATTTCTATCGCCAATGAATACTTTAAATCAATAATATATGAGGTTGGAGTTCAGAAAACGGGCACAAATGCGATGCTATTCCGAAGGACTAATCTGGTACGTTTCGTAGAGTCAAATAATATGTATATAGTGTCAGACCGAAGCTTTGGCTTTGGCCGATAAAAACACCTTTGGCAAACCTTCGGCGACGATCAAAACAGACAGAAGTTATGGCTGAAGCGTAGCAAGCGCCTAAACTGTAGGAACTATATGAATACCCGATACCGCGATAGAGATGGTGAAGCAAAAGGGTAAGGGAAAAGCTATTGTGGGCTTGCGTCGCCATCTATACATCTATACATATAAATAAAATTGAAGTGTCTGTTTGTAATATCAAAAAACAGCTTTTTACCAAATGCATATGGAAGTATATACGATACTGATAACACAACAGCAATTACTAAAATTTTTGTCTGTCTGTCTGTCTGTCTGTTTGTTCCGGCTAATCTCTGAAACCGCTGGACCGATTTTGACGGGACTTTCACTGTTGGATAGCTGATATCATAAGTCGTAACTTAGGCTACTTTTATTTTTCAAAAATATTTAGTATTTAAAAAGAATAAAATAGAGATTATTAAAGGTATAAAATTTCGGTAAATGTATGACACGTTACATTTCTTTTAAACGCGGGTGAAACCGCGGGCTCAGCTAGTTTGTGTATAAAATTCACATTATTAGAACTGTTATCGTTTAAAAAAAGTAGCAAAGTAATTGAAATCAGCTCTTGAAGTTATTTACATCCAATCAACAAAGATATTCATCTAAAGAACTTCAGATAAAAATCGTTAAAAAATTACTTTTAACCAATTAAGAACTGAATTTGTTATGGGTTTGATACTAACGGCTTCGGCTAAAAGTCGATGTTCGGTCTGACACTAATAATGATGTACAAGTAATAAACAAGTCACTGCGCCCTAGGGATACCTAATTAAGCCAATATAGGATCAAAATAATACCTAAGGTGGCCGTCAGTACATTGCTACGCTCAGGGATTAAGAAGATATCTCGTAGTTGTGATCAGCTTCAGGTAAGACCAATGATCTTTGAGTTTGTTACAGATGTCCGTGAACAGGAATAACTACTTATTATCAGATAGACTGCATTTTCATTTGTAACTTCAATCTTAAAATAAAATAAGTGTGGTGCAGTGCAGCTACAAAAAGTTTTGATCTTTAATCAGGTTGATCTCCATCTTTTTCCTTTCCTTTAATTTTTTCGGTCTCTGTACCACATTACTACGTTTGATAAAAAAATATTTCAAAGTGGCTTTATAATATGAATAATATGTTTATAATATGTATAAATTGTTTATAAAATCTACTCTACATCCAACTTCATTGATACGTAAGTACCTAATTTAACAAATTACTCGTCACGATGTAGTCAGTACATAAAATGTATTTATAGAGGACACACTCCGGAATTAATTTGCAGAGAGAACCACAGTTTAGTAGCGATAAACCATAAGCGTGCGGTAGAAATGGAGTTGCGATTTGAATGTGGTTTTAGGGCAAGAATGGAAGCAATTCGAGGCGACAATTATCGTAGACAAGTCGAAACAATGTCGAAAATTAACTATCGAATCTTAAAAAAGGTGCACTTGATTAACCTGGCGTAATAAATAATGGAAATAGTTTACTATTAAATTTTTAACACATAAGTACAACGATATAGAACGACTTACAACGCTTGAGACTAAAAATGCATGCAAGAATTTCATTGATTATACCATGGACATGTCTTTAGCCTCTTTATTAGTATAATATTAAAAAAAGGCTTTCTACACTCATAGCCCCACACTAGGATTTTTTCCGGTGTCGTAGGGATTATGGACACTTAAAGACGAATACACAAACACCCAGTTAGTCTGACCGGAAATCGAACCTGGAACCCAATGTGTGGCAGGCCGGTATGGTAACCGCTCCGCCACGCAGGTGGTCAAATCTTAACCGAAACGGATAGCCTTATGTAGAATTCGAAGCACGAAAACACGCTTGATGAGCCTTCAACGATTATCAATTATCATAAATTTATTTAAGAAATTTTCTTAACTAATTTATAGAATAAAATTTTGTTTTTCTAAGCACAAAAGTACGTTTAAAATTAAGTTTGTTTTTAACATAAAGATTTCGATATACAATACATAGATAGCAGTGATATTTATATTGATTTGACAATGCAAAGCGAAGAATCTTTTCGAGATCATATCTTACAACGCAACATTAACGCATAAATCGTGCGTCATAAACGTGACGTCCAAGGGATGACGTTGTTACACGTGTGTGACGTTATCGTAAAATTTTACGATATCGCAGACCACGGCGGTGGACCGCTTCCGTCATTGGGGTTACATGTTTATAGACAGAAAGAAACAACTTGTTTTTATTTGCAACAAATAATACTGTATATTTTATAATACATACAATTTCTAGTTTTTTTTCCTATTTTATAGTAGTAGTAAATAAGAATGCAGTCCATCTGATGGTATGTGGCCACTGCCACCCATGGACATTAATGATAAACCCTAAATAAGATTAGAATCCTACCTGAAGTCGACCATAGAAGCGTTGTTTCCACTGAGGACTAAGTAAGAACGCCTTGAATAAGTATGTTCCTGTCACACCCTTCTAGCCAGAACACAGCAGCGCGTAAAACTGTAGATACACAGTTCACCTTGATTAAAAAACATGAGAGATTTACCAAAAAACTTATATTTTTTACGTAAAATTAAATAATTTATATTTTTATATATCTATTCTATTTGTTGATGTTCTTCGCGGAACAGTTGTTTTGCCAGTTTGAAGATGAAGTTGAATCGGGTTCGATACCCCGGTCAGGCAGACATCTATTGGTGAAAATTGCTGTTGGGTGCCTGTATAGTCTGTATGCAGTCACAGTACCGTGATTTTTTGGTAATATCATAAAAAAAAAAGAAAAAAATTGTAAATGTACATCAAATTATATAGGTATGTGCATATATAATATGGCTATATATGAAGGTTAATCATAGTAAATCTAAACTATATAATTAAAAGCATATTAGGCAAAAAAATAAAAAATAATAACTACATTATTAATAACAAAATATAAACTAACAACCACTCCGTTTTAGACCCAACAAATTCACAACGCTCACCACATCAACAAAGCCTACCCAACAATAAATAACTCATATGAAAGACGTTATCAAGAAAAAAATACCCAACAGTTATTTGTGAATACAAGGCTTTCACGAAAAAAGTAAGTTAACAAAGAGATTTATTTCCGAGTGCCTGATAAGTTCTTTAGAGGTCCTTCCACAATCGGAAGACGTTAAGTAAATATAGTGGAAAACCCAATAAAACTATATAGCCTAATCTCTATCCAATATTTTCTTAGAGTTCCGATGATTTTCCTTTTAGGATGAGAAGACGTTAGAAAATTAGGGATAAGCTTGAGTTCAGTTTTTAGCTTCTAGTAGGTTTTGTTTGATCGTGTAAAGTCACTTATTTCTAGCGTAAAGCAGAAGTGTCTTTGCCGGCTTACTTTCATACCATCGACCATCGCGACCATCTTAGTCTCCGTGAATAGCAACGCAACTATGATTGACTTCAAATAAAACTTCTGTTCTACATAAAGTTGCTTACAATGTCTATAAGCGGCAGTAAATACTCACCATCACATCTACTTGAGACTGCATATTTGTTTGCCACTTAAATTTATAAAAAAATGCAGATTTTTTTTATATCAACGTCCCACGGCTGAGGCTCTGAGTAATTTTAGTACTGCAGCGGTATCACCGGCGTACGGTATTCTAACATACATTATTTCTTCATTATAAAAGTGATGTTGTATTTTTATTGGAGCGAAAAGACGACAATTATAAACTCAAAAACATATTATATATGAATGAACCTATTATAATTAAAAAAGACAAAGTAGCTGAGCTTCTCAGTTGATGTCGGGTTCCGATCCGCTGGTAGTGAGAGAACAATATTGTAACTGACAATTTCTAAATGCCTTTTTAGGCCTATATAAAATAAAGAGATGTCCAGTTTAGCCCACACCTGGAACGCATGTATATACAACCCGCGTTTTGACGACCGTTTTGACGACGCGTGGCGGAGCGGTCACCATACCGGTCTGACACGCAGTGGGTCCCGGGTTCGATCCCCGGCCAGACAGACATCTGAATGATGAGTTTAGGTTTCTGTTCTGGTTCTGGTGTTTGTGTATTTGTCTTTGTGTGTCCATGGCACCCACGACACAGGAGAAATTCCTACTGTGGGGCTATGAGTGTAGAAAGCGTGTGTTTCAAATACAACCGTAAGCACACCATTAGGTAGAATGCTGTATACAGTTACTTGCTCATTTGTTACTTCAATTTGCTAAAAATGGATAAATTTATCGAATCAGGCAGATCCACATAACCCTAACGCGTCCTCCACTCGAACGTTTCCACCTTCTGCTTTTATCGTAGCGTTATTGTTACATCCGCTCTTATCTGCGAATTATTTAGGAGACGCTCTGTTCGCAATGAAATAAACACTTGGATGAGATAAAAATGCGGAAATGTCTCCTTTGTGATGAGCATGGCACATACTACGTGCAAAATGATACTTATACGTAGCATTCCGACTTAGTTTTAGGAAGTTATCAGGTAGACCTGTGTGTGAATTCGACCGGGGAGGTACCAACGCCACACCTATTTCCAGCAGATCTTGCGTTTCGTTGGAAGAGTGTGGTTGCCGGCTCATGTATATGAGCCGACTATCTCAGTCCTCGGAGTAGCAAAGCAACTGTGATCGACTTCAGATAGAACCTATTTTATATCAAGTTGATTACAGATGTCCATGGGCGGCAGTAACCACTTACCATCAGATGGACTGCATGCTCGTTTGCTTCTTGAATCTGATAAAAAAAAATATAAAAACGTTGTCACGTGTCCTTGAGCTCAGTTAGAAATCAGTTTACCTGTTTACCCTGAACGAGTGTGGTTCGACTGGGAAAGTACCACCGCCACACCTATTTCTAGCGTGTAGCAGATCTTGCATTTCGTTGGAAGGGTGTGGTTACCGGGTCACTTTCATATAATTTTGAAGGTGGTAGAACTCTTTGTGGTTCGACTCCGGAAGCACCACCGCCACACCTATTTCTGCCTAATAACAGCAGTGTTATGCGCTGCTGTGTNNNNATATATATATATGAGGCGACTATCTTAGTCCTAGATAGTAGCAACCTATCTGTGATTAATTAGGAGGCAGTGGCCACTTACCATCTTATGGGCATCACGTGGTACTAGTTTACTACTTTAATCTTGTAATAAAATAAACTGTTCATTTAGAGTGGATTAGTTAGACTAATGTTCGTGGTCAGTGACTACTTAAACATTAAGTATGTGTTCACTACATGCATGTTTGATTCTTTATCATTCAAAACAAAATGAAACGTAACGTATAAACAGTTTTTTTTTTGTATTGTGCGTTGTTTTAAAATGCATTTGGAAAATGCCATTTTGAAATCAACCATGCAAGTCAATTATTTGCTTGTTTAAGTTGGATATGGAAAATTTATTAATTTTATATAAAATCTCAATTACAAATCGTACAATTTAGTTCAAATATCTATAGTTTTCTTTCCTCATAATTCACTCTACATTCTTATAGGGGTTCGCACCCCTACACGAGCGACCTGAGGGGCGGCCGCTTCCGCGGGAGCTCCCAGGCCTGGTTTAACCTCCGACCACCAGGAGGACGACCATCGACTCGTTGGGAAACGACGCAGAAGTTCGAACCACCCACTAAACAGTTGGGATGGTAAATATCTTTTACATTTGTACATTACGTTACAATATTTTTAATAACATTGTGTTATTATGAATAAATGTTAAGGATCCGGGAGATATTCGATCTCCTAGAGAATTGCCCGGGTAAAGAAGGTACCCGTCGAGGACCGAATGTCCTTGCCCAACCGCCCTTATGTTGACTTAGCCGTAGCATATGAGAGACCAGAGGGTAAGACGTCCCCGTTAATATTATTAGTCTACATTATACCATAGTACGTACCAAATATAAAATCAATAATTGATATACCTAATCGATTATTCCAATACACATAATCCTTAAGCTTGATATCCACCAAACTGTACTAACATAATTAGATTTCACACTGACCACATCATCAATGCATTCTAACAATACACATCACTAGTTCTCACAAAGATTTACGTGATCCTATGATCTAATTATGTTGACCATTGGTCAGTACTGTTGTAAGACATTGATCGTTCGACATTGATGTCATTTGGTGTGGGAAAGGATTGTGATCTCTTGGAAAGGGTGAAGGGTATTATGAAGGTAAAATATATTGAAAGAAAGATTAAAAATCACAGTTACATCTAATCTATCCATCCACTTAATATAAAATCAATCTATATCAATATATCTATCTATATTCAATCCCAATATTTAATATAAATGAAAGTTTTTATTGTCTGCTTTTTATATAGTTTTATTTGTTGTCTTTTATCGCAAAAAAGGGCATTTTTTTTAATTTTCGTCTATTTATCTGCGATTTTGTAACCGCATTAAACCGAAACTATGAAATTTAATTGAATGGATTAATAGGTATGTTAATTTATCACTTTTTTATTCAATCATATCTTTTTTTGCGCTCGTTGATGATCTATTTTATTCTGAAAACTCCTTTTCATTGAATGTGCTTATACCGCTAATGGTTAGGTAATTTAAATAAGAAGAGCAAGATTTTTGAAAATATGTAGGATTAGTAATTACGCAGATCGTCTATTGCTAAATAAGGCAACAAAGGGACTTTACCTATTTATTATACGAGTCCTAGTATAGATTCCTGTCATTTCACAAACGTGCCAAAATCCACATAATTGGCATCCCTCTCAATGCTAATAATTATCTGACCAGTGGTCAGTAATCCGATTTCGCACCGGTCCGGTCCGGTAATGAAGTTATCGGCGATGAGAACCGGGAATTGGGACTATTCTCATAGATTTGGAGAATGTTGACGATGGACTGGCATTTTCGTAGTTAACTTGATTGGTCCAGTATAAACAGAAATATCACTTAGATATCGTCTGGCCCCAGCCAACCAGCCACCCAGAAGTAATTATTTTCAAAACATCTAGAAAAACCTTACGACTCGCATGGCCCAACTCCTTACGACACGCATGGCCTCCCCACACTAATCTGATACATAGGGGTTCAGGGTTCGATGCCTGATCAGTCAGATTCTATTTCTGTTCTTGATCTCTGTGTTTGTACGATATATTTTCAAGGCACCCATTATACACTATCCTGTTGTTGTCATCGTCGTTGTCGTCATTATTGTTGTCACAATCCCATTGTTATCTTTTGTTAAGAAAAAGTTATAAAAAATGTTCCAGCACAGGTCTGGATCACATCTAGTTTTGGTTTCACTTAGAACATCTGTCCAGGTTTCTTAACGGCAGAGTAACTTACCATTAGGTTAAGTAAGATTAAGAAGTCAACTTAAAACATACTCCCTTGAATCCTATTATAACTTGGCTCCACTCCAAACTAGGAAGAACCATGTCCAATTCCGTTATCGAAGTCCTACTTCGTTACATTGGTCATCAAATATCTGCACCATTCTACGTTTTATCTGTTACGTATCTTATCAGATCCTATGCTATAGATGTTTTTTAATAAAACGAGCTGAACACGTTTAATCCCCAGCCAGTCGTAAATGTTTACGAGCGAGTCGGTGTGGTGCGAACGCGTCCTTATGACGCCTAGGACAGTGACAACTAGAGTTAGGGTTGGGGTGCACTGAGAGTATTATAATGTGTCTAATTTCCTACAGGACATACGGTGAAATTTTAGTGGGTGGACAGATCGGATGCTCGCTCTGAACGTCCAAGGCGGGTCCATGCCTCGACCCGGACGTTTGATGCATCCGTCGTCCCGTGGCCGCACCAATTAACGCTGCTCGGTAGTAATAGCATTTAAGGTAGCAAACAAGCATGCGGCCCACCTAATACGTAGGTGGCTACTGCCGCCCATGGACATCTGTAACCAACCCCAGGTAAGTAAGAACAAATTTCATTAAAGGTTAGCCACAGATTGTTGCTACCCCTGAGGACTAAGTTGGAATGTCTCGGGAAAGTGCGTCTCCCTTACTACACCCTTCAGACCAGAATACAATAGCGCATAACACTTCTGTTATTAGGCAAAAATACATGTGGCAGTGGTGCTTCCGGAGTCGAACCACAGAGAGTTCTACCACCTTCAATTGTTATTTTAAAAATTTTAGGGTACGATGAGGTTACTAATGTCGGCCGTATCTGTATTGCCTGAAGACTAAGTTGGGATGCCTCCTATAAGTGTAGGTATCTCTTACTACACTCTATAAACCAGAACGCAGTTTAACATTGTTCTTGCAAACCAAAAATAATAAGGCGGTGGTGGTGGACAACCATCAAGAAAAGTTCTACCACCTTTAAAACAAGTTGAAATGACAGGCGTGTTATTTAATTTGTACCACTTCTTGACGCTGTTTGAATGCGGATCTGTGCAACTTTATATTTACGCAAACTTATCTTACTGATATTATAAATGCGAAAGTTTGTGAGGTTGTACGTTACTATTGCACTCAAAAACTACTGATTCAAAGAGTACTGCTGAGTCTACTAAACTACTGAGTCAAATTTCCTTCACATCTGAAGGAAATTTGACTGAAGTGGGAGGAACCGCGATGCATAAAAATATATGGAGACCCCATTGTACCCCAATCCTTATATCATTCGCGAGTTTCCCCATCTTCAATATCGCCACTTATTGTATTTTGTATTATTTACCCACTTTTACGATCGTATCGCTCATATTTTTGAGTGAGTCCAACTACTTAAATTTTTACGTGCCATTTTTCTACGTCAATACTGTTCGTCGGTTTTATTTGCGGCTGTAAAAGATTGCATTTTTCATTTAATTGGGTGATAGATAGAGCATCTTATAGTGTTTTCTTTTTAAATTTTACTAGTTTGTGGGCATTTTTACTCCCTAACCGTTTAAAACAATATTTAGTAATGTGTCATATAATATGTGACACATCGTATCATATAATTGAAGTAGCTAACGAGTATGCAGTCAAACCTGACGGTGGCTTCTGCCATCCTAGGATACTTGTGATCAACCTTAGATGTTGTCACAAACCTACCTATGGTCGACTATAGATGCGTTGCTGCCTCGGAGGACTTAGTCGGATCACTTCAGATAATTATGTCTCCCTGCAAACCGAAACAAAGCAGCGCTTAACACTATTGCTTTGGGATAGACGGTGTTAGTGCCGGGTGGAGATATAGAATTTTATATTATATACCTTACTTATATTATATACCTTCATGAATATTTGCAAAACATATTTTTAAGAAGGGTAGGTACCCATTGAAAGAAGTGCATTCAATGTTTATTATAAACATGCTTATTGAAACTGTAACTTCCGGAACATAATTATGACAAAAGAAATGTTAGATCCATCCATTAGATAGAGAAAAATTCATCACTTTACAAATATTGACGCATCTTTGATTTGACATAGCCTATCTCTTCATATCCTTATGTTGATTTGATATTGAGTACAGAATCAAAGTACAGTTACGTCGAAAATGACTTTAAAATCGCATGAGAAACGTCAAAGAGTTTTCATCACACCATTTATCAAGTACAGTCGCCGTCAATAAACTTTACAATTGTGCGTCATTAACGGATTATATGTTTTGACAAACCATTAGGTTCGATGTTTGAAAAGATTTGACAGTTACAATCAATCGATGGAGTGGCATTGACAGTTACATTTTACAGTTGATGTCATATTTATGGTGTCTAATGGTATTTAATAGAGTACTTTAGAGTAAAATGATTTTAGTATTTTTGTTCAATGTTAGGGATGGTATATTTGCGTTGTAAGGAATATAAAAGGGTTTGTTTGTATAGAGAAATATTTTACTGTGACGCTCCAACTTAGTCCTTAGAAACAGCAACGCATGCAGCCTCAGGTAAGACTCTGATCTAATCTGGTGGATATATACAAATATCCATGGGCTGCAGTAGCCACTTAGCATCGGTTGGACTGCATGCTTTTTTGCTGTTTATCAAATTGGAGTAGCAAACAATTGGAGTAGCATCATGTAGTCCACCTGATGATAAGTGGCTACTGCCGCCCATGGACATCTGTAAGAAACTTCATATAGAATAGTGATTCTATTTGAAGTTAATCACAGATGTGTTGCTACTCCCGAGGAGTAAGATGGTCATTTCGTATAAAAGTGAGTCGACAACCACTACCTTCCACGGAAACACAAGAACTGCTTCACGCTAGAAATAGGTATGGTAGTGATACCTCCCCCATCGAACTACACTGGTTCTACCACCTGGCATTTTAAGTTTTTTTTTATCGTATTTAAAATAGTGCTTAAAAATATTGTTAAAATTTGTTTTTAAAATATTTATATAAAACGACATTTTTGATCTTCGTTAGGTTGGTCGTATAAAGGATAAGTGGTACTTGTAACTTTCTGCATTTTTACCAGAATGCGTCAAGAGGGTAATATTTTGCAAGTGTATGTACATTTTTCTACCACCACCAACGATTTTCTAGCACCAAGCGATTGTTTGTTGCTTGTTATTTCCATAATATAAAAAAAACATAGATCACGCGATGGATCTGAATATTTAACTTAGACCTTTTATATGTCTATTGGTTCTTGGACGTACCACTTACTGCTAAAACATTGAAAAAATATGTAGTGTTATATTTATTTGACAACTCTATATAATTGCCAAGTTTCCTATAAGTAGTAATTAAAAATACTTCAATATAAGTATATTCAATTTAATTTGTGCTCTATTAATTAGCATCTGACATGACGTGTCAAACTAGTTCAAATTAAGCCATAATGTTACTGATGCACAGACAGATAAAATGCCCACATCACGTCAAAAATGTCATGTAAATGCCATATTAGCAGTAATTACATTGGAATGATATAAGGATTGTGTACCCAATTAATTTATTTTAATTACTTAACCCTTTCGTGTATAAAATACGCATTTACCGTATAGTTATTTAATAAAGTGGGCGTTTACAAACAGTCAGTTGTGGATGTTTGCTTCGCATTTCTATTATTAAATGGTTTTTGTGACTCACTGTACTAAACTTTAAAAAAATGTTTAATATTTTTTAATAATAAGAAAAAACATTTTTTAACCGACAAACTGTTTTAACATTTATTGTTACAATTTCAGACCTTTGCCTGAATTATGTGTGGTGATTGGCCATGTGATTTGCAATGGAAATTCTCCATTCTAAACTTAAATAGAACAGAAGTCAGCCAAAACATGCTGTTATAGAGTATATTTTCATTTATTTCATTTATTCTAAATCTTGTCAATCTTTGTAGTTGTTTTGACCACTGTTTGACTGACTAGACATTATTTTTATATTAGCTATGCGCCGCGGTTTCACCCGCTACTACATAAGAAAATAACAAACATAGCTTGATGTTATATAACCTATAGCCTTCCTCAATAAATGGACTATTCAACACAAAAATATTTTTCATTTCGAACCAGTAGATCCTGAGATTAGCGCGTTCAACCAAACAAACTCTTCAGCTTTATAATATAAGTATAGAAATAAAGATCATAGGAATAGCAAATAAGCATGCAGTCCACTTATTATTGAAAATGACCATTGCCGCCCATCGATATCTGTAGTGAACCCCAAATAGGATTAGAGTCCTACCTGAGGTCTACGTTACAACCACTCAGGAGTTAAGTTTGAACGCTTCGTCTAAGTGTGTCTTCCTTACCAAAACAGCAGCGTTAATAATTATTTTAAGGCAGAAACAGGAGTGATGGTGATTCTTCCAGAGTTGAACTACAAAGAATTATTTTGAAAGTACCTTCAGAATTTACTCAGCATTATGGTGATAGCCAGATTCTCCTGCGTGTAAAATGTACGAAAAAATGACTGACATGAGGGTAATTTATTTACTGGCTAAAGCAAGTGTTGCTATAATCATCGTTAATTCAAAAATGAGGTGTGACGGAGTTCTGGGGTCAAATGACCCCAGTATTCACGGACGATGTATTTTTAAGAACGCTTCAAAGAGTAAGTGATAAAATTAGTTCCGTACCCCTAACAAGGGGTCAATTTTGAGCGCCTTGTCCACAATAAATCAATAAATCCACATCTTTAAACAAAAAATATTTATACAAAAAGTCTGTATATAATATATATAATACAACAAACAATAATATCAACATTTAGTTATCATTTTATCAATAATAATCGTGTCTTAATTACTTTTTACCCAGACAATAGATAGATAAAAGAAAGATTATTATTATTAATTATTATTGGAAAAAAGATAAATTGTTTCGATTCCCACAAGTGGTTAACAAAGGTAAAAAACACTCAAAAATTACAGGGGCGTAGCCAAAATAAATTAATTTTACCTTTTGTTAAAAACCCATTATAAAATTTACTAAGCGAATTATCCCAACCGTAACCATCTTACCGCAAACAATCAATAACAAAAAAGAAAAAAAATCAAACAATCAATCAAAAGAAAAAAATACAATCAAAATGAAAAAAATGTTATGTGACAATTGGAAAGATAAATGCGATTTCGATGTTATTATTGAAATAGGAAGGGGTTAAGTCAGATGCAATGACGCTAATGTTTAACACTCCACTGCTCGGGGTAAGGGGAGAACAAAATAAAGAAAAAAACTACTTTTTTACGTAAATCGAATTCGTGCGCAGGATATTAGTGGAAATTGGAGTGACCGGGAAACTAAATTATTGAGTGTGGAACCGTTAAAGTGTTTATCGGATTACAAGAATGAATGGTTTTTCTACGTAAGTGTATTATATTAGCGTCGTTTGTCACGATTTTTTTTATCTTTCGTATACGAAGTGGCAAAACTTTTTATAAATCACAAGATTGTACAAAAATAAACGTTTTAGTTTGCATTATTTTTTCTATTTCAAAATGTGTTCTTTATTTAATTCCATGTCCTTTCATCACAAAAAATATTTTGATATATGTTAATCATTTTTATTATTTACCAACAGATCCCCGCGAATTCACCCGCGCTTAAAAAATGCCTAATAACGATAATGATTTGGTTAATCGAGTTAGAAGCTGCCCGCTTAGAAGGTTTCTTAAAACGATGCCCATACATAAGTCGAAACTCTATATGAAAGGTCCTGCAATTTCAGAATTTTATCCCCCCCCCCNNNNCCCTAATAGGTCAACGTTGCACTTACATACATCGTTTTCTATATTACATAAACTTTGGTCCTAGCATTTCTGAAATTATACAACTGTCCTTGATTTACTTGAAACAGATTGGTTACATATTCACCAATTTTAATGAAATGTTTTAGTGAATCAACTAATAAGCAAGTAAAATTTGCGAATGCACACAGGGCCAAGCAAACTAATGTAGGCACTGCACTCTCTCGTATTTTTACTTCTCGGATTTACATCTGCACGCGTGAATAAATATATAAACAGATAATGCTGGAACTCTTCGTTCGCGAGTAAGACTCGCACCTGGGCGGTTTTTCTTTCTCTGTTTACATTTTTGTACATACATCTACTTACATTTTATTGCGTTAGTAAATAAAATCTTGTAGATTTAAAAGAGTATACATATATTTCTTAAAATATGCTATTTAGAACGTCCATGACTGGAATTGTTTCAATGTTCAACATTATTCAACACAACAACAACAATTATTTTACAGTCAGTACAACTTTAGTTATTTTTTACATTCTTTTACTGACATTTTATGTACCTATGCTTTTTTATGAAAATGCAATACTATGTTAACAGTGTTAATTGTAGGTGGCAACAAAACATTGATTTTCATGTGATCCTACTCGAGAAAGGACGACGTATAAAAGGCCATATACCCACGAGAAAAGCACTTTTTCTTAGGTCGATGCCAACCATCGAGAAAGTTTGTCCCTGGGATTTATTTATTAAAAGGGCAAACGGCCCCGTTTGCCCTTAAAATAAATGATGATTTTTTGCTACAATCACGTTGTCACATGGTCCAATCCTATACCAAAAGTATTGTGCTATTACATAATATTATAAGGAGAGCTTCAATTTATCAATAGTATAATGGGACTAACAACTTTCAATTTTAATTCGTGAGATGGCTAGCCGGCAGGATTGAGGGAATTTAAAATTCTTATGGGTAGTGCGACGTAGTAGATCTTCGAAATTACACACGCTGACAATTGATTTGTAACGTTTACAATCATCGGGTGCTTTTTCCATAACAATTTTGTTTATCTCATTTACTGATTCGTTTCTCGGTGATAATATACGAGTAGCTCTCGAACTAAGCCAGGCCTGCGCTACGACTGATTTGCGAGGGGCCATACTGGCCATTGCGCAGCGGCGGCAGTGTTTATTTTCTTAACTTTGTAAAATCTTCTGAATGGAATATCCGACTCAAGTAATTCAAAAAATTATTTACAGGTATTGGAACAGTTTTGTATATAAAATGATTTATTTGGATAAGGATTAATTCGTATTAATCCAAGTAAGGTTATCTGAGTCAGATTTTGGTCAGCTTTTTTATTAACTTTTAAAATGTAAAAAGGGGTTGTAGTGACATAACAACAATAGTTGGACATATAGTGTTCCGACGTTTTATTTATATATTGATATGTGCTCTAATATTGTAGAACATTTTTTTGTTATATCGTCTATAGTTACCGCAACGTACGCGACGGAAGTTTTTTTACACCTCGGTGTAAACCATTATTGAAGTTTTAGCAAGGATCCCTTAATTTTTCTAGTATTAAATATAGCCTATGTTACATTGAAATAATGTTATATGAAGATTGCTAATGGCGAAAGAATTATTAAAATTGGTTCCGTAGTTTTTTAGTTTATTAATTACAAACATACAAAAAATCAAAGTTTTCCTCTTTATAATATTAGTATAGATGAACAGGCGGTCGGGTGATGAGGGGCAGAGCAGAGGGAACTGACTCGCCGTAGGCATCTCAAGGAAAGAACGCTGGTTCGATGAGCTTTTAATTGTTTCGCTGCTAATTACTTCTAACTCAAAAACTATTCATGGGATTGATATAGTGTAACGGGCAATTTTAATCTGCATTCAATGCCTAAGCTAACTAATCCTTATCCAAATAAATATTATTTGGATAAGGATTAATACTGAACTAAAGAAAATAGCTTTGAAAGTAACGTAATGTTTTTAATTAAAAATTTTAACATAAAAGTGGTTATTGTAAGTCAACCGTAAGAGATAGAGATATGCTATCGCGGACTTATTTGTAGCATTTTTATAGATTTTGAATTCGTTAGTACATTACTCGACTGTATCTTAGCTAGTTTACATGGCATTCGCATGGAAAACTCTCAGTTAGCGAGATTTTTTGCGACGTCTTCAACATTTGTCACCGTATTTCTGCTAACTTACATAAAAGCATAATAAATTTTGTACATTAACCTTCCTCAGAAA
>MOOZ01001128.1:81804-93842 GCA_002930495.1 Cecropterus lyciades
CCGGTAGATGTGAAACATCGTGTTCGTACAGGCAGTATGCATAAAAGACAAAATGCAACAGGATCTACATAAATATATATGGCATAATGAGAAAATTAAATAGGACAATTTTTTTACAGAAAATTGGGACTATTTATTTAATTAATATTTATTTTCATTAAATAAATATATATATATATATATTTCAAGTACATATACTATGGTATATGTATATTCTGGCGTGGTGAACCCGGCAAGCCTCGCCACGCCAACAATCAGGTTTACCTGTACCTATAGATGTTTCACATCAAAACAGAATAATAGTCCCTTAAAATATAAAATTAAATGTTATGCTGTCAGTATATCGATAAATAAAATAAACCTTTCACCTTTATTAAACTCATCAGGCCACCGGTTTCAAAGTAATTAGACGTAAGCTAATTTTAATGGCCACGAACCCCAGTGGCCATCCCCAAATGCCAATTATATTGCAACACAGGGTACTTACTGTTTGTATTTATTGCGATTCATAATTTTCGTTTTTGATCACGCGATGTCTCGTTTGGAACTAATAACAATCGAATATGCTTGATACGTATGACTACAGAAATGTATTAGTAGATTAGTTTTAATAATAAAATATATGATTGAAGTTACACGAGCGGTGGACTGCATGTCCACCCGGTAGTATGTGGTTACTGCCGCCCATGGTCATATGTAAGCTACTCTTCTAAAATAGGCGTTCTATCTGCAGTCGGTCATAGATGCGTTGGTACTCCTGAAGACTAAGGTTGTCTCATTTGAAAGAGAACCGGTAATGTCACCCACAGAAAGGCAAGAACTGCGACTCGCTAGAATTAAATATGGCCGTGGTACCTTCCCGGTCGAACTATACTAGTTCTACCACCTTGTAAACGAATGTCAATTTATAAGGTTAGGTCAAGAGTAGGTAGATATATGTACGGAAGACGTACGTCGTTTGTGTAGATCATATCTCTGATAGTTAATTTTCAATATTTTATACTTTGATGAATTGTAAAACGAATGAGTAAGTATACGCTTAAGCAACGATAAATTTCGATTGCTTTAGCTCTCTTTTGTAGCCCCCAACACAAGGAGTGGCACAACGTAGGCGAAAAAAGATGAAAATTTCAATTAATATATTGATTTATTACTGCAAATACACGGGCACGCGTCAAAATTATCTTAAAAACAGTATAATTTGAAAACAGTGGACTAATAAATTAATGACAGTGTCATACCACCCTTAATCATATCAAACCATTGAAATTGTTACCTATTTGTCATTATGTCATTGGAATAAAGTCCAATATTATCTATTAAACAGGTCCTGAGTCATTACGTAGCCCTTAGTACCAAAATGGTAGAAATATAGCTTCTGTTTAATATTATTGGGTGTACTTCGTGTTATCCCTGACCATAGAGCTACGTATCGCTAGAAATACTAGTATAACCGCAAGTTCCTGACGGGCGATACATTGTGGTGAAAGCGAGTAAGTCCTAAGTTAAGATGTCCCAAGTCCACAGTGCCCCATCCACCAATAATGTGTAGTAATAACATGAAAGTGACAAGAAAAAGAAAACATTCAACCGGAATAAAAACAGACATAAACCATAAACAGGTAACAAAAGATATAAAAAAAAAGAAAAAGAGTTAGCTTAGATAAGGTTTTCTGTACAGCCGCCACTGCCACCACCGCACACAGCCGGACCACAGCCCAGGCCGTTACCGGGATGAGTGCGATGGTGACAGGGAAGGCTCATAGTGGAGCTATACACTTTTGACTAATAAAGATGTGACATAAGAAAACTAACATGAATAAAGGCATGGACGATCGATCTGTGAAGTCTTAGTTCTATTACGTAAAAAAAACAAATACTAGTATGATATTATTGTGAAAATTTTAAGAAATGCAAGATAGGAAAACAAAATTCAGATACTCATATATGTATTTTATGTAAGTTAAGCACCTCTTATTATAAATTAAAAAAAGGTGATTACTTTTATTTAAAGTAGGTCGTGCGATGTGTAAAATTAATAAAAGAGGGACGGTTGTTAACAAGTCATGTATAATAACTTACATTTTAGTCATATCAAACTACGTTTTTATTAAAATATTTTTTCTAATTGAATTACATTATAAAGAATCGTAGCACATTCTTCGATCATATTAAAGTATCTGTCAGAGTAAGGCAAAGTATAATAAACTATTTTAATTACAATCATTTATAAAATCTCTTTTTTTCTACGTAAGCAGTGTTTTATTAAACAAGTAATAATATTAAGTTATAGCGCGTGCCAAAGAAATGTCACGTGTCTTTTTTTTCATGGGCATACACACATACAAAAATACGCTCGAAAAATATCACCTTACATCTGACGCAGTCGGGCAAAAAAATACTATTTGAACGTTTCAGAATATTCTCGCTGGTACTTCTACTTGCTAGATACTCTTTAGTAACCATCATAGAACAGCATCTGTCACTTCGACATTTGTCACGTGATCAAATTAAATGGACGCCATCACGTTATTAGGACCAACTTGCAATTATTGCATTAAAAATGTATTTATTTAAAGAGGTGTGGGAGGGCACAAATTGTTTTTGTTTTACATTCATTAATTGAATTAAAAACAGCTTATGCACCAATTTTTCAATTTGTATTTTAGTGTAATAGTATTGTAATGCGTAAATAAAGTGGGTGTCGACATTTATTACTTTTATCTTTGATCAGTACTGGATGTTACATATAGTTAACTACCTACAATTTTTTCACAGTTAAGTGAGTTTTAGTGGAAGACTGAGGTTGCCGGTTTACTTTTACGAGAGGCTACCATCTCAGCCATTAGTACTACGTAGTAGTGAGTAGCAATGTATTGCCTGATTGGCTTCAGGAACCCCTGTTTTATATGTTGCGTAATGATATGTCGACAGTGACCACTTACTATCAGATGGACTGCAGTCTCGTTTGCTATTTCATACTTTAGTTACTTCGTACTCATTTGGTACAACATACGTTTGCTCACTTTCAAATGACGCGACTATCTTCGACCATGGGAGCAGCAACGCATTTGCGATTGACTTCAGGTAGAAATTCTGTGAAGTTGGTTACTTATCTCCTTGATCGATAGTGATCACTTACCATCAGGTGCTACTCGTGCTCGTTTGCTACTCAAATTTTATAAAACGTGGTAGATCTCTCTATTCATCGACTCCGGAAGCACCACCGCCACACTTATTTCTGCCTAATAATAACAGCGTTATGTTCTTTTTTACTCTGTTCTGAAAGGTGTGGTAAAGGAGACATACTTATCCGAGGCAATCCAACTTTGTCCTCAGGGTAGCAACGCATCTGAGGCGTAAGACTCAGATCTTATGTGGGGCTATAGGCGGCAGTGGCCACTTACCATCAGGTGGACTGCATGCTCGTCTGCTCCTTCCGTATTATAAAAAAAAAAAAAACTACACAGTATTTGGCAGTATTCTGTCTACAATATCTTAATCGTTACAGTGCTTCTTAAAATAAGGCTTAATACTGTTCTAATAACATTTCCATCCAACACGAGACACGTAATATAAACACAATTAGAGGATGTCGTATTGTCAAACAGACATTATCGGACTTTTCTGTGTATATTACAAACACTGTTCGTGATCTTTGCACCCTATTCACTCTAATGAGTTGACTGAAGGAATGTTATTTCAGGAAACGCGTTGAGAAATTGTTTGAGTTAAGGTTGGGAAGTATCTAAAATATATATGTACCTATTTAGTCTTATGTATTTAGCGTTATTTTATATATACGAAATAAATCTTCGTTAATTTTGACGTAATACTTTATTTTCTCTGTAGAGGTCTTAATCTTGACGGGTTGATAGTCGTAGTATTCACAGCACAGCAATTACAGAAATAAGACTCAAATCTTTGCAGCAAGTCTTCAACTCAAATGTAATTTTGCTAACAACCTTGCATATAACTGGACACATAAAGGTGAAAGCAAAATTTTGATATTCGTAGTAACTAGTAACGTATACGTAACAGAGGCCGTGTCACGTGTCTTTTTTTTCATGTTATTTCAAATGCACAGATAAACATAAACATAAATTAAGAATATTAATGAAATTAGTGTTATTATTCATTGTCAGTCCTTCAATCTATTTTCCTTACAAATTTATGCGATGTACAGACACCCACAAATTTCATTTTATTATATGTATGGATGTGTTTGATTTCAAGCTTATTTACTTGGAAATATAATAGTAATTTCAGATCCAATTTCACATGGCAATACGTAAATAATAAGCATTTTTTCAATCAAGCAAGTGGTACTTGTAGTACTAATTGAACAGATGTCAGATGGGTGGCAACTAATCCGAAACACTCGACAAGTGTTATAATCCCTCGAATCACTTGTCACCAGAAACCACTCATGCGAGCGAATACGTACCAATTTTAGCAAGCCACCCTGAATGACTCTTCTTACTCCATTTTATTCTGCAAAAAAATTATAAATAACTTGTAAAGAGTATACTAAATGTTTGTATTAGTATTATATTATACTGAAATGAGGTAGTGTAATTGAGTATTGAATCTGAAATACAATAAAAATTATAAAAAAAAAACACTTTTAAATAACTTTGTTAATTTGTCAACGCATCAGTACCAAAGAAAAAAGTATTTTTTTGACATAGTAATCAGTACGTACTCATGTCCATTCAAATTAAATCAAATCAAATTAAATATACAGGCGTGAAAGACATATATGCCGAATAGATAACCTCTTTCCTTTAGGAAGAAAAGTAATAATACTTTATTATTAGATTGACATAATATGAAGCAAGTTAAATGGAATATTTTAATAACTTTGATATTTAAATAACAAACTTTTTTTCATAAATCAATATTAACTTCGAACCAAAGGCTCTCCAATCTCTAACAATCGCAGCCCCAAATAATTGCAATAAAAGATTTTTTCGCTTCGAAACTCCTCAACAAAAGCGGTATCAGATTGACACTTAGCATTGCGACAAGTGTGAAAAGTGTCAACCAATTTCAAATGAAATGAGGGATCACTTGTATTGTTGTTTTGTGATTAATTTTTGTGTCATTTTTTTATTTGTCAACTATTCAAGGGTGCGCATTAATTTTAAACTCAAAAGTAGGTTGTTGTAGGTTTTATCACTATAACTATTTTTACCCGACTGCATCAGAAGGAGGGTAATATTTTTCGACCGTATATATGTATGTATGTACATTTCTTTGACACACGCTACAGCCCAAACGGCTTGACGGATAGTGACGTATGATTATCACAACAATATGGATATCAAATTTAAAAAAAACACGCTTTCTACACTCATAGCCCCACACTAGGATTTTCTCTTGTGTTGTGGGTGCCATGGACACACAAAGACGAATACACAAACACCCAGACCCAGAACAGAAACCTAAACTCATCATTCAAATTTCTGTCTGGCCGGGGATCGAACCCGGGACCCACTAAAAACTAAAAATAAAAATCAGTAAATAGACCACTTTTAAAATATTTATATTATAATACTTTTACTCGAACATTTTGACTAAAACTCATAAAAAGCGTTAAATTAATTATATCATCTAATCCTTTTGAACAAAAAAATCGATTTAAGTAGTCGGGTCGTTTGTTTTAATGTTTTTAACTCTATTACTAGTTTATAGTGATAAGCAATGTTGAGTTTTTTTATAGTATTAAGGTAGCAAACGAGCCTGTAACCCACCTGATGGTAAGTGGCTGCTGCCGCCCATGGACATCTGTAATCAACCCTAGGTAAGACCAAAGTCTCACCTAAGGTTGGCCAAAGATGCGTTGCTACCCTGAGGACTAAGATGGAATGCCCCGGAAAAATATGTCCCCCTTACCACACCCTTCAGACCAGAACACAGCTGCGCATAACTCTCCTGGTATGAGGCAGAAATAGGTGTGGCGGTGGTGCTTCCGACGTCGAACCACAAAGAGTTCTACCACCTTCTTCTTCAGTTTTGGCCTAAATACTGTGGTAAGAAAGACATACTTTTATGAGACGGTCAAACTTATCTCGCAGGGTTAGTGTACCATCTGTACCACCACTCAGCAAAGTATTTCATTAAAAATAAGCGGGAATATATTATTAAATACTGATGTCATTTCACTGTGTGTGTGTGTGTGTGTAAGTACAGTGGCTAATTCAGACAATTTAATCGGTCGAACAACGTCTGTTATTGAATGCATTTTTGGACCGCGTTTATTTAATTACATCCTTATACTTGTACTACATCTAAAATTATACTACTAAAATTGTGCTAAATCACATGACATAATCAGAGAAAATATTACGCGAAGACAAAGAACGGAACTATAAAAACTTAATATCTCATAACATTACAAATAAATTCAAGATCATTTTATTTTGACTGGTAAGAGCCGTCGCTATAAATTCATATTATTCATTATTTATTTGCACGTTTATGATCTCTTTCTTATGAATCAATCGCTGAATTTATTCCTCATGGGCAATTAACTTGAGCGTTTTGGCGGATGGTCGAAGATGAGAGATACGAACGAGTTAATAAAGATTCACACGTTTACTAGTTACCTATACTTAACGCTTAACGGTTTTTAAAGGCATAGTCCCACACTAAGATTTTTCCTTTGTAGGTGCCATGAACACACACAAAGACGAATTTACAAACACCCAGACCCTGAACAGAAATCTAAATTCATCATTCAGACGTCTGTCTGACCGGGGATCGAACCCGGAACCCACTGTGAGTGAGACCGGTATGGTGACTGCGCCGCTACGCGGGGTCGTCCTTATCAAAAAAAAAATATAAAATGGTATATGGGTATAATTCATGTAGTATTTTCTATAATGTAATTTGCTTCAATAAAGATTTTAATCTAATCTGTAGTGGTAGTAATTGGCGATCTTCTACTCTCTATAATGAAGCAAGAATCATATTTATATAAATCCACCATCTTGAAAAACATTCATTATTATTTTCATGTTTCTCAATTGTTCGATGGTTTTACTACGTACAGTCATCCTAGTAATCGGTATTTTTTAATGATAAATAAAAGTACATTTAATGGCGATTATGGTTATATTTTGTAGAGTTAAGTTAAGTTAAGAGACGAGTGTAAGTAAAATATAAACATACAAAGTTGCTTTTGCGTTAGTTCGTTTTATTATGTATAGTGAATGAATACCTCTGATACGATTTTGACAATTAGAAATCAACAGCAACGCTAATGTTGATTTCCAAATCGCTACTGCCTGTTATTTAGATCACACGAAGACTGTGAGACGACCACATCGCAAACTTAACTGGATCTCAGGTTATGAGTCAACTGGGCGACGTATGCCATAAAGCATGGTATGCAAAGACTAAAGATACACAGAACTGTGAACTTCGAACTTCAAATTGTTTGGAAATATCAGAACAATTAATAAATATGTATGATGTGTAAATTCTGTGATTATTAGTTGTAAATAATAATAAACTTCATCTGCATTACCTACTTTATTATTGACCAGAAAATATCAAGGAAGTCAGGAGTTTTATACTTAAATTCTAAGTATAAAATAAAAAATCCAATCTTTGTGTCTCAAGATAGCGATGTTCAAGCAAGCATCAGGTGGAAGAACCAGTGTAGTACGACCGAGGAGGTACCACCTTCACGCCTATTTCTAGCGTGAAGCAGTTCTTAAGTTTCGGTGTGGTTGCCGGCTCACTTATACATGAGGCGACAATCTCAGTCTTGAAATAATGAATTGTTTTTTTCAAACGACAAGCAGAGGTATGGTGCATACTCTACCAGGCTATAATTGATATTGGTAAAAACTAAATAGTCTTTGGAACTTGGAACCACTTTCCTGTAGTTAATCTTTGCTTCAAGTGAACTAAAACTTATAATTGAATTTCTGTTAACTGCACCCTACTGACTGTTAAGACGTAGCCATAACAGATCGTATGCGATGTTGTGTTATAACAACTTCACTTGATGTGCACACAATGTAGAATACATAGCAATGTTTATTTATTGATGGGAAATTTGTTTAGAATCGTTGTGATTTGAAATTCGATGTAGCGAAAATGTATTACAAAAGCAGTTGACGGCGCTAAAACTAGATGGCGCTGTAACTCTTTCTGAATTACTGAAATAAGATGCCCTTGAAGACTTAATCGATTTTTGAAAAAGCGTAAGTCTTATTATGACGACCCGAGTGGTGGAGCGGTCACCATACCGGTCAGGCACGCAGTGGATCCCGGGTTCGATCCCCGGCCAGACAGAAATGTGAATGTTGAAGATTTCTGTTCTGGGTGTGGGTGTTTGTGTATTCGTCTTTGTGTGTCCATGGCACCCATGACACAGGAGAAAATCCTACTGTGGGGCTATGAGTGCAGAAAGCGTTTTTTTTTTATTATGTTACAATATTATTATTATTATTTTAAACGGACGGGCTATATGATTGAAAGTAGTCACCGTCGCCAATGCATCGCCGGCTTTGAAGGAGAGCTCTTTTCACACCTTTTTTGAAGAGCTCCATATCATAGCGCTCAGGGAATACTTCAGGAGGGAGCTCATTCCACATCTTACACGTCCGTGGCAAAAATGAACATGCAAACCAAACCATGGAGGACCGCCACGAGTCCAGTTGGTGTGGATGGAACTTAATTGTTCGGCGAATTCAATTCAATCCATCTGTATATTATCTATTATTTATTGTCTCTGGTAGGATATTTTTCTGAAATTCTACTTTGGCCGTATGTAAATTACACACACCTTTTTGATAAGCCGTCTTCTTATTTAATTATCTATCTTGCGAAGAATTTCATAGAAGCTCCAAATAACCTAAACCTTTCTTATGACAGGTCATAAATAGAGGCAAATCTAAGAAATATGGAGCAGAATCGAAGGGTCATTCCGATAAGCAGTTATTTAGTTTGTATTCGGGAAGCGTGGTCGCCATATTTTTTTAGCAGATAATCCTCATGATTTATAGTTTAATTCCGTTATTTATTGGCCAACTTTCTGATTGGAGTTTTGATAACGAAGGAAATATGTATCAGTAACTGTTTCTACATACTAACTGAATATTATTCATAAGAATTTAGAGTAAATATGTATATTTTTTATCTATAAGAATTTTACAAAATTAGTGATAGATTCTTTTTTGTATGTTATAGCACTGCCAATATATTATCGTTTTTTACTTTTAATTATTATTTTGAACTTATATTCGAGTAAAAGTCACCCGCATACTTCTACCGAAAACAACTGTTTCCCGGTAGAAAAACGTGCGGTAGCTTTTTTGTTCCGGGGTAGGGGTCTACTAAAGATAATCGAGTTTTTTTAGGGCAACGTCAAGTCATGTGAATGTACTTTTAATTAGTGTAAATACTCGAACGAAATACCTTCCGAAGCGATGATAGGATATTAACGTTTAAAACGTGTGAATAATTCTCTTTGCGTACATTACATTTGATAAGTAATATTGAGATTGCTGTAATGGTAAAAAAACACCATGAGGAAACCTCTGTATTTTATTAATTCTCTCCACACCACAATAATAACCTTAGAGAACCAAACAATACATCCCTAAGGAATGTGACACACGGAACCCGGTATTTCAATTAAAACCATTTGTCTTGTGCACGTCTGAAGATCGACACGGAACTCTAATTAGAGAGGTTCCGGTAAAGCTAATAGTCCGAGATCTGACAACGAGATTGTTACTGTCTGTATCTTTTTAATCAAGATACAATTTATGTTTTTGTAATATTTATATTTGAATATTTTTTTCATTATTTTATCCCAGTTCGAATCAAAAGACAACCACAGATTTATCTAAAACTAGAAGAACCCGCGACTTCATTCGCGCAAGCTATATATGATCTATCCATCCATTAAGCTTTTGAGATCCACTGTTGGATATAGATCTCCTCTAATGGTTATTTTGTCAATAGTCACCGGCTCCTGGCATGAGTGTTGGAGACAGTAGTGGGTGTTGATTTCATCTATTTTACATCCAAAGAACCTGATTTTAATATCTTACTAAAAGCCTAAATCTAAAATTTCAAGCTCCTAACTTTAAAACTGTGGAATTTCTGTACAGATTTCCAACACCCTATATTGTGGAGATATCCGTCAAAAATACCCTTCTGCCACGGGGGTGACAGAAGATACACTCCTTCTGTCTTTCTCTGAATGCTAAGCGAGACTACTGGAACACTTTTGCTTCCTACCGCGGTCTGGCTGGCGTTGGACTTGTTATTGAGATTAACTCTTCTGACTTGAAGTTTGAGTTCTGTATCAGTTGTTTTCTATCAGGGGCATTAGTTGTCATCTCTTTTACCTGCTCCTTAGAGTTTGTAATCATGGTTTGTAATCTATTAGTTTTATCCGGTTTAGAGTTAAGTTTCCCGAAAATCTTTTATGAGACCTTGAATCTCATAAAATTACTTCGGTCAATAGACCCAAATCCTAATTAGATTAGGGGTAGGATATCTTATTAAACCAGTGGAATTCTAAAAAACTTTATTTCTCACCTATCCCTTAGGTTAAAAGATCAATAGATTTTCTAAAAAAGTTGAAATAGTGGTCCATTATTTATAATTAATTGGTTTTTTTTTAAATAAGTGGACTTTTAAACAAACTTTGAACCCCCAATTTATCCTCATAGGGGTTGATTTTCCAAAAACGGTGAAAAATATATTCCATTATACCAATCTAGGAAGCCAAATAATAAGTTTCATACTGCTTACATCAAAATGGGTTAACAAAAAACTGCTGTTACACCTTCTTCATATTGATTTACCAAAAAATCAATTCTATCAAACTATAAAGCTAAATACGAAGTTTCATTGACTGCAAGACTATATTGACGATCATACATGAAAACTTCATCCCCTATTCAACCCTCTTAGGAATTGATTTCGTAAAACGGTGAAGTAGGTGTTTCTTTATATAACATATAACATAAACATAAACGCTTTCTACACTCATAGCCCCACAGTAGGAATTTCTCCTGTGTCGTGGGTGCCATGGACACACAAAGACGAATACAGAAACACCCAGACCTAGAACAGAAACCTAAACTCATCATTCAGATGTCTGTCTGGCCGGGGATCGAACCCGGGACCCACTGCGTGTCAGACCGGTATGGTCAAATCAAATCACAAAGTCAAATACTAAGTTTCATTAAGCTTCCATCAAAAATGGTGGACTTCCGAACAAACTTGCAACATTTACTTCACCACCTGAGTGGTTGATTATTTAAAAAACGGGGAAATAAATATTTCAATTTATTAAACTATTAAGCCAAAATACAGTTTCATTGAGCTCGCATCATAATTGGCGAGCTTTCGAAAAACTATCAACTGCCTTTTAGCCCACTTAGGGGTTGATTTTTAAAAACAGTAACATAGAAGTTTCATTATATCAAACCACAAAGCTAAATACTAAGTTTCATTAAGGTCATCATACCGGTCTGACACGCAGTGGGTCCCGGGTTCGATCCCCGGCCAGTCAGAAATCTGAATGATGAGTTTAGGTTTCTGTTCTGGGTCTGGGTGTTTGTGTATTCGTCTTTGTGTGTCCATGGCACCCACGATACAGCAGAAAATCCTAGTGTAGGGCTATGAGTGTAGAAAGCGTGTGTTTATTGAACTTGCGTAAAAATTGACGGAATTTCCTACAAACTTTTACCCTATTTAACCTCCTTAGGTGTGCATTATCAAAAAATCTGTTCTTTATTGACGTTTACGCCATAAAAGGAACCTCATGTGAAAATTTCACGTTCCTGTCATCAGTAGTTAAGGCTCTGCGATGTTTAATCAATACATGAGTGAGTGAGCATCTTTTCGCTTTTATATATATTCTAAAATGATGTGCGTATTTTAATTTAATTATAATGCTTTACGCTGAAGGTAAACATTGTGACATACACCTGAGAGTTGTCTAAAAAAGAAAAAGATCTCATAAATGTGTAGTCTACCAATTCGCACTTGGCCAACGC
>MOOZ01001128.1:98464-111321 GCA_002930495.1 Cecropterus lyciades
AATTGGCGAGATCAATTTTGCTGTAATTTTTATAATTTTAGTCGAAATATGGTCATGTCCAACGGCTGGGGTATTATTAAGATTCATTATAATTCTAAATATTTGAATTCCAAATGACATTTGTGCTACAAATTTTCTAGTTTATTCAGCTATATAAGAAGAAAACTTACTTTTTCTTGTAGATAGTAAGTCTAGTGCCATAAAATGGTTTATTTTCGTAATAATTTTCCATTCCTTATTATCACCGCCCATAAATATATTTATAAAAAAAGCAGGAAAATCCAAACACACATTTTAAGGGCTCTTATGAGTGATATAGGAAAAACCATCCCATCGTTCGAAATAACTTACGCCTTAAAAAGAAAAATACTTTTAAATAAGCCCTCAGCTCTTATTAGAAAATAAGGGTTGTAATGTTGACATGAGACAATTACCCGATTGTCTAATAAGACACTAGGCAATTTTTTAACCACTTAATCATATCCCTATTTGTTCCTATTGACGTAACATAAAAGGTGATTGTAGGGAATTATACTGTAATTTTTGCACGTTTTTTGTATTTTCCCCGCTGAAAACTGTCATTGTGACACCTCCTTAATAAGTGGTTTCCTAGCAAAAATATGTAATTGGTATGTTTCTGAATTTTTATTCTTGCCATTATTATTGAGGGTTGTATTATTTTAGAAATGATATGAATATTTAAATGAATACTCTGTTATACCTTACTAGCTGCGCCCCGCGGATTCTCCCGCGTAAGTTTCGACGATGATATATAGCCTATAGCCTTCCTCGATAAATGGGCTATCTAACACCGAAAGAATTTTTTAAATCGGACCAGTAGTTCCTGAGATTAGCGCGTTCAAACAAACAAACTAACAAACAAACTCTTCAGCTTTATAATATTAGTATTATACCTTATTTAATCTCTTCTAAATTAATGTTTTTTTCTGGAAATTAAAGTTGTAATAACTTTAATTTGAAGTATTAACTTTATTTTTAACAGGTGGTAGAACCAATGTAGTTCGTCAAGAGAAGTGCCACCGCCACACCTATCTAGCGTGAAGCAGTTCTTGCGTTTCGGTGGAACGATGTGGTTGCCGGCTCACTATGAAGCGACCATTTCAGTCCACGGGAGTGGCAACGCATCTGTGATTTCTTTTCAAGTAGAAACCGTTTTCTATATGAAGTTGTTTATAGATGTCCGTAGTCGGCAGTAACCTCTTACCATCTGGCGGACTACACTCGGACTACAGCTCGTTTGCTACTTCAGTCTGATAAAAAAAAAATGATTTCGAATTGCGCGGTTATTCGTGAAAAGCAGCGATATAGATGTTGAATTGCCATAATCAAACCATAAAGCTTACTTTTTAATTAGTTCAGTTATTGTCCACAAATCAGTTTGCCAAAACCGCATGCCACGCCAAACACCTAGTGATGGCTTATAAATAATTCATCGTTTCAATATAGGCACACCACTACGCTACAACGTAAAGGGTGACCGACGTTGTGACGCCGCGGTAACAGGGGGCGTTACTGGTTAGGGCTGTCACTTAAATTTATTTATTTTTACAAAAATATATTATTTTTTACATTTTTTTATTTTTATGTTAATTTGCAAATTTATTTAAGTAAATGCAAACCTATATTTACAGACTAGTGTATGCTGTCAATTTCGGCTGTTTAAGATGTTTATTTTAGGTGTAGGCCTCGTTTTTTTAAATCACGATGGAAACATAAGACACGTTGAAAGGTAGATCAAGTGTAGGTCGATAGGGAAGGTACCACTACCTATTTCTAGCATGGTAGTTCTGTGTTTCGGCGAAAGAAAGTGGTTTTCGTTTGATACATATTACATTTTCATTTGTTACATATAAAATTACCTTTGTGACTAGTTGCATCGTGCTTATGCTCGGTTTCAGATGTAACCTTTTTCTTAGGAAGTCAATAACATATGTCCATAGACCGCAGTCCATATCCCGCCGTCTAGTTTGCTACTATAACTTAAAAGTTTGGGTGTGTAGAATATTGACTTTTTCGAACTTTCAAATAAAAAGTATATAAGAAATAAATCTTTTACGTGATCACAGACTAATTTCAGACGATGTAGTGAATACAACCAATCTATCGTAACATTTCTTTTGATTAGTGCTTAATAAAATAAAAATTGAAACTACTCATAATCTTACTGCCACCTGTAAAAATATGTTATAATTCTACTTTCTTGATATGGTTGTCGTTATTTTTTTTATAAGATTGAAGTAGCAAACGAGCATGCCGTCCACCTGGGATTTCCACACTAGGATTTTCTCCTGTGTCGTGGGTGCCATGGACACACAAAGACGAACATACAAACACCCAGACCGAGAACAGAAACCTAAACTCGTCATTCAGATGTCTGTCTGGCTGGGGATCGAACCCGGGACCCACTGCGTGTCAGACCGGTATGGTGACCGCTCCGCCACGCGGGTCGTCAAGCAACTTCATACAGTTCAGGAGTTCTATTTAATGTCAATTACAGATGCAGTTAGTCAGATGCATTGACTCCAGTTTCAGATATTCTGCAGTGTGCAGACGTGGTTATATAACCAGCAACATTATGAAAAATATTAAAACAAAAAACCCGACTGCTCAAAACGATGTATTTGTTCATATTGATAGATTTAATTTAACGCTTTATATGAGTCTTCGTCGAAACAGTCAAGTAAAAGTATTTTAATATTTATTTTTTTAGAATGGTCTGTTTACTAGCTTTCATATGACACCCATATTGTTGTGTTAATAAAAGAAAAATATACACACACACACACAAAACTTTATCATTTGCAACCCTACGTGCTCAAGGGGACTAACAGTGGAAAATACTCAGCTACCGAACACTTGCACTCTGCTTTCTGAACACAAAACTTTACCGTTATGGCCCTTATTTTAACTGCTCTAGGGTGATAATCAAATACCAGCACCATTACTTATACTGACCTGACGGTTATTTTTAATCGGATAATATTATTGCTTAGATAACCTCGTGGTAAAAATTTTGGGATCCTGTAGGTACGCGAGCAAGGTTCAATTCCAGAAACTCCTTATATTTTCTAAATTATTTCGAAACCAATACTTCTGAGAATACTTTGATAACAAAAAGTTCTAAGTAACGAGTGAAGTCAGTCAAGTTCAGTTCACACTCGGTCAGCGTAATGGACTATGGTCTTAACCCTATACATTTTGAAAGGATGCCCGTCTCAAGCTGTGAAATAAGAAAGGTTGATAGTGATCATGATACGATAACACACCTGCATTATATTTTTGGTGACGGTGGGAAACCTACACAAGGTATTGCGATGCCATGGGTGCGGCACGGGAATATGTGGAGCTAAAATACCCTCAATGGTCTTCTTCACCGATATGTCGAGGACTTTGAGACCTCCAGCGGAAAGCAATTAAGGACCTTTGAGTACGGTGCCCGTGTTGGGAAGAACTTACTTACATCCTACACCTTACTTCACTTCTTTACGACAGTCCTTCTATGGGTAGCTGGCGGGGAGGTACAAGGTCCTGCTTTTACCATCTGAAACCTCGGAACCTTCTTTTCAGTTTCTCTTCCGACAGGCAGGGGTAATCATATAGTCTGGTTTCGATACTACAAAACGGCAATACACCTAGACCGTACTATGAGACGTTAGACAGGTCTGTGTTCTTTATTGTTCACAAGTGGTTTAGCAGGAATATTAGAATTTCGCTTTAACTCTGATACGCGTAATATGCAAATTCAGAAGCAAATACAATTAAAATATAGTCGGGAAGAAGTCATACTGCCGTATCAAATTGCGATCTTCCGATGCTCATAGCACCTTGATGTAAATAAATATGTATATATATACGATATAATATGAACTTTCTACACTCATAGCATAACACTAGGATTTTATACTTTATTGCGCGTGATAAAAGATAGACACACATAAAGACAAATTACACTAACAACACCCAGAACAAAAATCTAAATTAATTTAGATGTCTGTCTAGCCGGGGATGGAATCCGGCACCCATTGTGTGTCAGACAGTTATGGTCAACGCTCCGCCATGTGGGTCAGTGGCCAACTGCTGCAGCAGTGAAACGTGTAAAAAATGTGTAAATGGAACACCTGCACCTATGTTTTATTTCACATACCTTAAAATTAAATCAAAGATTATTGATATTAATCTGATATCTCTCACGAGATGTCAAAGTTCAAAGTGGGGTTCTATTGAATTGGTTAAATTAAAAACTGTTAAAAAAATTCTGAAGTGATTTACGAGTGGCATGTGTTTTTAACTGTAGTTTTAAAAAAATAATTAATATTTTAACTACCATCAGATAATGAGCCGGATGTATTACCATACCACACTACCGCCATAACCATTTTTTTTATATAATGTGAAGGTTAGCCACCGATGCGTTGCTCCTGATGACTAAGTTGGAACGCCTCGAATAAGTTATCTTCCTTACTACACCCTTCAGATCAGAACACATCAGTGTATAAAAAAAAAAACAAAAAAAACACGCTTTCTACACTCATACTCATAGCCCCACACTAGGATTTTCTCCTGTATCGTGGGTGCCATGGACACACAAAGACGAATACACAAACACCCAGACCCAGAACAGAAACCTAAACTCATCATTCAGATTTCTGACTGGCCGGGGATCGAACCCGGGACCCACTGCGTGTCAGGCGCGGTATGGTGACCGCTCCGCCACGCGGGTCGTATAACACTGCTGTTATTAGACAGAAATAGGTGTGGCGGTGGTTCTTCCGAAGTCGTACCACATAGAGTTCTACCACCTTGAACTTTACCAACTATTTCCGATAACAGCAGTATCAATCGACGATTATGATCAATAACAGCGTAATGGTTGAAACTCGACCTCTCGAGGGACCAAGGCTTAAATTCCAGGCAAGCACCACAGATACTTGTTAAAATGATGTACTTATTAGAATTAAATATCACTGCTTTTTTTATATAGCATGGAAGTAGCAAACAAGCATGCAGCCCACCTGATGGTAAGTGGCTACTGCCGCCCATGGACATCGGTAATCAACTAGGTAAGATCAAAGTCTCACTTAAGGTTAGCCGCAGATGCGTTGCTACCCCTGAGGACTAAGATGGAATGCCTCGGAAAAGTATGTCTCCCTTACCACCTTCAGACCAGAACACAGCAGCGCTACACTGCTGTTATTAGGCAGAAATAGGTGTGGCGGTGTTGCTTCCGAACCACAAAGAGTTCTATCACCTTCACGCTTTATATAGAAGGAAAAATGAAAGGAAAAAATCTTTCTCTAAGGTGTGTGAAGTCTACTAATTTATACTTGGTCAGCACTGTGGACTGTGGGCTAAAGCACATCTGAGACATCTATGTCCAGTAGTGGGATAATAATGAGTTAGCGAGGTCAGTATCAATCGTTGTCGTATTAAACATTAGTAAGTTGCTTAAATTTGTGTGAAAAGCCATAAATTTACACAGTACATTCTACCTTATCATAAATAAATTAACGTAACGTACATATATAACCAACACAAATTTATTATATTAAAATAAAAAATAACATATTTCACGTTGATCATCCAAAGATAGCAACACTTCCCAACAAAAAAAAAACATCATTGTCTATTCTTTGACCAGTTTTCTATGCAAGAGTTAGAATAAACATGTGTATTTATATTATTTATGGTCAATTATGTTGAATGTACGGACGGACATGCAAATGTGAGGGTTATTAGCGCAATTACAATATTTTACGGTGAACATTTTGGATTTAGTTGTCTCCACTTATTTGTTCTAATACAAAATCCATAGAGACGACTTATTTATATTTTAGAAATACATTTTAAAGCTATAAAAATATTACAATTCAAAAGAAATATTTATTTATTCATATGAATAAATTGCTAAAATATAATGAATATGAATATAATAAATATGAAGTACTAAATTTATCGATGCGTTCAATTTTTTAATATATTGTAATTTACCTATATAAATTGAATATTTTAGTGAATGAATGAATTGAAGTAAGTTTGCTGTATAATAAAATAATTCTTTTTTTATGATAAATTTTATGTATGTTATAACAGAGTATTTATTTTAAAATGATAATTTGTATTACTTAAAATTTACTTAGGAAAAGTTACTTAGGAAAATTGTCTACTTCAGTACAAATTATTATGTTCAGTAGAACATCATTCCATACCACTCTATATTCCAGCAAACGCGAACCAAACAAAATTCATCCCCATAATTCAGCAACATTGTACAAAGAAAGATTACAGCCGAGAATAATGTCCGAAGAAACCATGTCACATTTAATAGGACTACCTTAGCTTTCAAGATCATAAATTGCCTAGTTTATGACCTAGAATTAATGCTACAGATCATTACCGGCTATTCTTAAGGGACATTTGTTTATGGGTCAAGAAAGAATTATTGTGTGAACGTGACAAGGGTAAAACTGAAGGGTTGAGCTTTTGTGATGCGATGCTAAGAGACAATAAGGTACAATTTGTAAAAGATATATAGATAGATATAGATGGTAAAGAAAGCGGCGATATTATTATAATGGGAACAATCAGAACATTAGAAGCAGTTACTGTTTGTAATAGGGTGATAGAATGTTATCATAATCCCATTACAGTTTGACTTAAATAAAAAACTTTTAAAATAAAGAGATGTTCTAGTTTATATTACGCTACGTTTGAGACATTAAGAGCTAGGGAGGACATTACAAATTAACAAATTAAATGTGTATATAATAACCATATTGAATTAACGTAAGATACAGAATGCACATAAAGTTATATGAGATGAATGATAAAATTTTAGTTTTGCATTGTGTAGACGATTCCAAATTCCTTGTATTTTAACTTTAAAACTGTTACATGAAAACATTCGTAGCTTGTTTCTGGAATAGTAAAAGAAAATGAACAAAGCAATAGTAGCAATCATCTAATAGAGAGTTACCATTAACATTTATTTCATAACTGAAAATGGTTTGTTTTGCAAGCAAACGCTATATTACTTTCATTTGAGAGCTGTGTAAAATAAAAATAAAAAAATAAACGAAGCTAAAAGAGCCAGAGAGCTGAAAGGAGGTAGATAAAAATTGGATGATATTAAATAACAGTTCTACTGTGAGAGAGCTAGAGGCAAGCGATGGAAATTGAAACAATGAAAAATTATAGAAATATCTTAAGTATTCTGTTAAAATACGCCTATATATCTATATAAATATATCACTTTGTGATTTTTATTATAAATATAATAAGTAAACATAGTCTGTGAAAACGTTTGACTCTAAATGTAATTAAAAATAGAACTTAGAATGATAAATGTCATTGAAATTATTATCGTTGATTCATTTATTCAGTTTTTTTTTATTTTAACTAGCTAAGTGACTAATTAAGTCGAAACTTTTCATAAACCTTTAAATAGAGTTATTTTGCAAAAAAAAAACTTAGTCATGTCTTTGTAACTCAAACAAACAAGTGTATACTTAAAAAACACAGTATCTACATTTCCGTTAAATTTTATTCAATGGTAGTGAGACGCTTCCATTACAAAAACTGGTTATATTGAATGAACGTTTCACTAAAAGGGGGTACCCTTATTACCTTGTTTCATAAACATTGCAACAATGTTGATTATTACGCAAACCTGTTTAAACAATCAAACTATCTTGTTACAACCCTTTCAAATGACAAATGCGCAAAAATCACTAACAAATACAGACAAAAAGAAGCACATTTTAATGATCAAGACACTAAAGAAGAACTTGAAACAGCCATAATTTTTATAGCCAATATAAATGTTCGTTTTAATCTAAGAACTTTCGATGAGAAGGTTGTTAATTTGGAAGCCATTTCGATTAGTACACCTTTTAAATAGCGCAACATTCAAGTACTTAAATTATGAATAAAAGTTGTATTTTTATGGCTGTGAGAAAATCTTTCGAGCTCCGAGAAGTCCTACACTTATTTGCAAGTTCCAATTTTAGTACTGGAATAGCTAGTTTGGAATAGCTAATAAAATTACAAAACTTTTATTAGGTGAAAATCACTAAGCAATTTTATCGTGTGATTTATTTGAATTACAGTGTTAACTGGACAACAAACTCCGTAAGATTGAAAAACAAAACATATTTATGAATAATCTTGTGCTCTAAAATGCAATAAAATGGAAAGCTCGTTTTTGTACGTAACATATTATTTATTTTGACAATGACAGAGAGTTAATAAGATAAAGTCGGCGCTTTATGCAGTTTACATCGTAATTCAATCAAAAATGTGACAATATGAGTGGTAACATGTAAACTATGTACTAAACCAACTTTTTATTTTAATCACTTTATATTTATTATAAGTGACCTATACATCGACTGTATATTTGTTAATTAATTATTAAGTAAAACTTACATTACAACGATAGCGTATTTAATTAACATGAATCAGTTTTTTTTAGCTTAAAAATTTCGACCCACTGTAGCGAATCGGTGGTAAAATTTATTAATAATATCACACTGTTGGATGTCCTTTCACGTTCCTTGTACAAAAAATGATAAACATACCTAACCCAGATTTAAAATGTCACGACGAGAGCACGTAACAAAAGGGAATCCGTTACGACCATTAAATATCTTATTTCACACCTCTCCAAACATTAAGCGATCTATAACAGAAGAACAAAGATAACGCATCATTAAATCTAAAATGGTCAAATAATGACCATGAATAAATAATATAGTGAGATAAGACACCGAATAAGGGTCGCATTTGAATCGTCACAATAGAACCCCATCGGAGTATCGCAAGGCACGATCCTTGGACCGTTTATATTAATTACTCGTGACGGAATTGTATCAAAATATGTCACTAGATCGAAATACTTAATGATCGTCATTCATTCATAAAAGTTATTTTATCTTCGGATATAATAAATGGTTGCTAACAAAATTCTATAGAACATAAAGTGTCCAGTTCCATTTCCTATAATGATGTAAGGGTCATTATTATGATTTTTGTATTAAATAGCTATGCGTACAAGATAAGTGTCATTCGTTAATCAGTGTCAGTTACATTTAAACGTCATAAAATATATTAAGTTTGTCAATGGGATTTTAAATAAAACGAAACAAATGCATAATTTGGCGGATGATATTTTTTTACGTTGACATAATAATTCTCAAATAATGTACCTGCCAACTTGTCAACCTTATTGTGATATTAATTGAACTCATAGAAATACTACAAGAAAGGCATTCCGATTATTTGTATTCAAACATTATAAAGCATTATATAGATCACAAACGCAAAGATCTAAAGCATAGTTCCTCAATCTTCTTTTTCTACTTCCACTTTCAGAATAAATAATTTTTTGGCACAGCTTTTTATTTTTATAATATTCTTTGAAATGGATTTTCAAAAAAAATCCTAAAATCTTGTAATACTCCCGCTTCACCTCCCCTGTAAGCCTCCAGCGCCTAAGGGGGTGTAACGCCCACATTGAGTAACACTGGCTTAAAGCATTCAACCGTAAAATATTTGACAAACTCCAGATGAGTCACCATCACTATCGATATGAACAATCCTAATCCCCGAGGTAAATGAACTCACAAAGAGAATGAAGCACGTATATTATTTTTGAAGCTTCAAAGGATAGAATGCCACTAGTTCACAGGTCATAATGTATTCAAAATATGCATTGTGTGTGGCTCCTTTATCGAGCTGGGGTTAGACAATTCAAGTTTAATATGGTTTATGGGTAAAAAATTAACAAAGGCGATTATTTTGGTCGCTTGAGATGATTTTTTTAGGTATCAACGATATTTTTAATGCATCATTAAGTTTCTGGATAAGATCTGCGAAGTGTTTAGTTTCTGTTTTTGTTTGTTGTCTACCGTGAGAATCAGTGTCATCGTTAAATCAGCTGCAGTAGGATTAAATTTACTACTATAAATTACTATATATAACACATATATTATAATATATGTTTATTTATTATTTGAAATTTAATAGCTTTATGGAAAACTCTGATTCGTGAGGTATATATTTCTGGTTTTCACTTTTTGCATTGTTATTTATTATATTGTTGTTACTTTTTAAAGTATCTGCTGTATTATTTCGAAAATAACCAAATTAGTAGGTATTTTATATTATCTATTAATACGTTAAAATAAGCAAAGGGCATTAAGGATTATAATACTACATAATTATTGTCTTTATTTATTGTATTTCATTTTTCTATTTCTATATTTTTCGATATTATTTCTATTTCTCTTTTATCTTGAATGATATAAAAAGATGAAACGTTTCTCTAATCCTCACGAAACATATTCTTACCGTGCTGTACCGTAATTTTTGCGACCAACGGACCATGCCGGACAATGGCGACAGTGTTACTTACATACTCGTATGAAAATGTTCCTTGCATCTCCGTTTAGGTCGCCTTTAGACTTGAATATATGATCCTGTATGTAATATGATCATGAAGTTAGATTTTACAGTTATTTTCACATGCTACAATATGCTCATTGCTACAATGTGCTACATACCACTGGAGCATGGGATTAAATATTTCAATACGTATGTATGTATATATATTATACCATATTACACTGCGAATGAATCCATTTTTTTTTTGGAATAATATCAAAGAGTGCCTTGTTGGTATTTTGAATTTTTGCAACGATTAATAATACCTGTTTTTTGTCTTATTAAACAAGCTATTTATTGAGGACAAACATCATTTCAAGAATTTAAATCGAAAAAACAATTCTATGAAGAATAAGATAGAATGCCTCGTATTATTGTTCGCTTGATCAAACGTTTTATACCACGATAATTTCTGTATAGTAGTATTGTTTAATTTACTTCTCTTAATGGATAAGGAGAATGTTATCTGTGATTAAAGTAGACTGTTGATATGTTTCAATATCGTCAAGTTTTTTGTAGTTGGAGTCGTGATTGTTTTAAATTTTCTTTTAAGGTTTTCTAGTATTTTTTAAAATTTAGTTGACGTTTCGCTTCAAATACATTGGTCCTTGGAATTGCTGTTATTAGGTAGCAGTAAATAATACGAAAAATGTGTAAAATCTGAAGGCAGCCTTAGCTAAAGGACTATTTGTTTCACAAGAAGCGCAATAAGGTCCTGAAAAGAGTATTATTTACGGGCGAGACGGCGCTGGCGATATTATGGTGGAGTAAAAATTCCTACGTATTCCCCGGATGTCGACATAAATCCTCTTTTTTGAAAGAACACTAATGGTATCTCTGATTGTGTTCGTATCGATGGTAAAGAATTGCTTAGAAATATTGCGAGCACTGATAATGAAGCGTAGTTTCGTGTTGTACGCTTTAGTGAACAGGAAAGTTAGAAACAACGTTTATTTGTTGAGAAGCAAATCAGAGGAATAGTAGCAAAATAAATTAATTTCGTCTATTACTATTTTTTTATAATGTGAAAGTACCAAACGAGCATGCAGTCCACCTGATAGTAAGTGACCACAGCCGCCCATGGACGTTTGTAACCAGAGCTTAGAGTCTGACTTTTAGCCACAGATGCGTTGTTACTCCTGAGAGTTAAGATAGAACGCCTCGGATAAGTAGATATATCTCTTATCACACTCTTCAGACTAGAACACCGCAATACATAACACTGTTATTACATTAGACATAAATATGTGTGTCAGTGATGCTTCCGGAATCAATCCACAAAGAGTTCTACCAGTTTTGTATCATCGAAGCAGTCACCCATTCAATTGCTGACCATGTACATTGCATAACTTTGTATTTTAATTTCAATCTCCACAAGCATCAGGGACATACGATTTTATCACCCATTGCATTACATTTATACCACAATTTATAATGAGAATCTACAATAAAGCCGTATACCATGGCGATAATAAAATCAGTTAATGCATCACATTCGAATGTTCTGCAACAAAGTTGTACAGTGCCAACGAAAAATCAAATTAACGAGGATACTGATGAAAACGCAATGCAGTACTGGATGTGACAATAGTTTTTAACTGGTTTTAGTGTTTGAGAAGAAACGTCTTATAAGCTCCTTTTTTTGATGAAGTTTACTTTTGAGTATGTCATGATGTCGCGTGTTATTGGCAAGGAATCTCTTGTATCATAGAGAAAAAAGCTCCTATTCGTAGATCAAACCCGCGGCTCTCTGTTGTGACTGATAAGCCAGGTGCAATTGTAGTAGGTACTTATTGGTTTTTCAAGATTTCTACCCGACTGTGTCAGAGGGAGGGTAGTTTTTGAAGTATATGCACGTAAGTTTATTTTTTGGTACGCTCTATAATCCAAACAGCTTGTTTTGTTACATATGTTTTTTATAACATGCACAATTTCAAGAGCAACTTCAGAAATTCTGGTAAATCAATTAATCTCTAGGCGGAATTTAAATTCCGAAGTGAGAGATTTGCATTTTTCTGGATAATCTCTTTAATCTCCAAAACAGAAGTTTATCTTAATCAAAATCACAAAGGCATATCCAGTTAAATGATATAGCGCTTGGTACCACAAAAGCTTCATATAGGTCGTAAAGACAGGTTAATAGGTTCGATGCTCGGCACTCAGTTGATAACATTGACAAATATGGTGTAACTGCCATGTTTGTATGTATTATTAATTTGTATGTGCAAGTCTACCTAATACCAGCCGTGTTAAGTGCTGGAGTGTTCTTTTTTTAGGTGTGTGTCAGTGTGTGTCAAAGAGAAATGCTTAAACAGGCTTACAAATTTAGTCCTCCAAGGTCGTAACGTATAGTATACTATCTGAGGCAGGTTACAGATGTCAGTGGGTGGCATATT
>MOOZ01001128.1:122825-136114 GCA_002930495.1 Cecropterus lyciades
ACATTAAAATGTAGTAAACATATGTCATTAAAGCAGAAATTAATTAGAATTTAATAGTAATAGTAATAATGCGTGTTAATCTTATTTCTTAAGTCAAATATTCATTCAAATTATAGTAAATTTTATCTAACAAGATTTTTTTAAATTTATTTCTGAACATGTTGCATGGTAATATTTTAATTTCATACGGTAATTTATTATAAATTTTAACACACATCCCATATGCATTTTTTGGAGCAGGGAAGTACGCTGTGGGGCATCAAGCACAAGCCGTTCGCACATAGACAAAGATTACTTTATAAATCTTATGGTACTAAATTAAGCCAATACAGGATTACACAAATAGTTTATAAACATACACAGGACTAAGATGTGTTCGTGTGTGCTATTAAATGTGTGCGTCTATGTGCGTGTGTGTGGGCACGCGTGCATATGTGTGTGCAGTCGTGCTTGTGGAGACTAAAAGTAAATAGTAATAGTGTTATTACAGGAATAATGCGATAATAAAAATTAATTAACATTAAAGTGCCAGTTTTCTTTTTTTAGTTGATTCTTTGATAAATGGAAGATATCCAGGGTCGAGTAAAGAGTATTTATTGTAAGTGTGGGCTGCGCGACAAAGAACTGAGTTTTTAGCATATCTTGTATTTGTATGGCTAACATCTAGAAGGGTAGTGTGCCGCGTACGATAGGATGGTGCTCGAAACGCAATGCTTGATGTTTGTTTGTTTGTGTTTATTCTTATGTAGTAGCGGGTTAAACCGCATTGCACAAGTAGTAAGTGTGATAAAAAAAACATAAGATTTAGTACGAATTTGTTACGTTACAATCATTGTTTTTGCCCGTCATTGCAAAGTACATTGTAAGGTATGGCCATACTTTACAATGTACTTTGCAATGCCGGGCGAAAACGTGAACAATTATTGTTTTGAGGAAACGTAATAAACTCCTACTAAGTACAGAAGAGGATGTGAAACGCGTCTTTGTGAAATGAAATAACAACAGTAAGTACAGCTTTTTTTCATGTTTCACTTTGTAAATGCCGAAGAAAGTTTGTTAAGAGTGTTTTTATAGAAACGTAAATTAATATAAATGTAATGTTCTATACTATAAAAGTAGCAAACGAGCATGCAGTCCCCTTGATAGTAAGTAGTCTCTATCGCTCATTAACATCCGTGATCAATCCTAGATAAGATTAGAATTTCAGAACTCGACTACAAATACGTTTAAGCGCTTAGCAATGCTATTATTAAGCAAAAACATAGACGTAAACGCTTTCTATACTCATAGCCCCACACTAGGATTTTATCCTGTGTCGTGGGTGCTATAGACACACTAATACGAATACACAAACCCTCAGATCTGTAATCAACCCTAGGTAAGATCAAAGTTTCACCTAAGGTTAGCCACAGGTGCGTTGCTGCCCCTGAGGACTAAGGTGGAATGCCTCGGAAAAGTATATCTCCCTTACCACACCCTTCACACCAGAACGCAGCAGCGCATTACACTTCTGTTATTAGGCATAAATAGGTGTGGCGGTGGTGCTTTCGGAGTCGAACCACAGCGAGTTCTACCACCTTCCATACAAACGCTTATTATACGACCAAGGATATGCAAGATTGTAAGCGAAATTTCATAAACTATCTACAATAGTCGAGAAGTTAAGTCCTAGCTCTGTATGAAGTTGCAGTCTTATACTGCTTTAATCAACACCATGTTGAGAGTAATACTATTTCACAGAGAAACAAAAAGCAAAGAACAATTTCAATTCGTTATCATGAAAGTATACACGACGAATAGGTAACCTTTTTTCTTTGGAAAAACGGTTAAAATGCAAACGAAATCATAGAAAATCACTTACTTTATAACGCAAATCTTGGGATCCATAGACAGGAGGAAGCTATTTAGACTGTTCTCACAGTTGGTGTACGCCATGCCCATGCCCAATCCCCCACCGATGAACATAGGCCACTTCCTGATCCCTCGGAGGAAGAAGCTGCCCATCATACTCCCAATGATGAGACCTGCCGCTGAAAGTAAAAAAAATACATGGTAAATTTTTGAATTGATTTGTATGTATAGTTATACTTGGTCAAGAGCGCCCTGAATAAGAGAAAATCCTCTGTTACTTATTTGGTTCTACTCATAATGCGGTCCCGACACTTGTGCATTGGAATACCTCTGTAACTGGGAATTTTCAAACCTTATTAGTTGAGATTTGACTTCCTCTAATTGGAGACATTCTCAGTCTTGATCTGGTTAAGGAGTACCTCTATAAATTAAACAGCTGCCATTTCAAACCTGTCTATTCACAAAATCTGGTAAATGAAAAGCTTCTATAACTGATAAGTTATACAGGTTTCACTATATAAAAAATATTTATACCTGCTGTTTTTTTTTGAAAAATCAGTTACTTAAAGCTAATTTAGTGTTGTGGTAATATATAAATAAATATAACTTCTACTATTTACTATAAAAGGACTAATTAGTAGATGTCATTTTTTAAGTTCCTAGAAGCCTACTTTATTTTCGTTGCTCACTACTTTCTTCCTTGCGTTAGAACTTATCATGTAGTGTGCTAGATAGATCCAAAATTAGTTAATCTTAAAATATGATTCAAGGCATTTAACTTCAAAATATTATGCGCTATATACCTATTATACTATTCGTGGAAGATAATTCAAACTATTTTACCAGTTTTAAGGCCAAAATCGATGAAGCAAGCCGAATATCTTTCATCAAAATCTCTAGGGTCCGGTTTAGGCATTTCTTGTCAACACTACGTAAGGTGAAGCGCCCGTGGTATACGAACAAGCATGACCGAAAAACGAACAAAAATAATAAATATACACCGAAAGAATAAAATTGTTGACGGCAAAAATAATTTTGACGAACTTGACAGTGACAGTTGCTGAAGCTGTTTGTGTCGGAAATAAAAAGTTACTTGTATTTAATACAAGTAACTTTTTATACCATACCATACTTTTTCGAGACTGCGTTGTAGCTACCAGAACATTGCACGAATTGCATGAGAATAATAAAATAGATGCATTTTGTAGAAATTATAAAATTTAGTTCACAGTTTGGTTAGTTTCTTTAAGCGCACCGTTATTACAGAGACGTAATATTTATGATTGTCTTTTTCTAGCACGAAATCAGTACTTATTAATTCACTATAGCATAGGTACAATACGTAAATAAGAGTACCTATTATTTTATTCAGTTTGCTACTTTGAGTCGTCGGTCTTTTTGTCCTATATGACAAATATTTCCGACTTAGAGTGCCTTTCCACTAGAGATTTACGAGGTTGCTAAGCTATTGGTGTGTGTCTGATACACCCATGATTAGCTTAGCTCTGCTCTAGTGGAAATAGGTTCAACAAGCTACGTTTTTTTATATGTAAGGCTGCGAGCTAAGGATTAGAGCTTTACAAATAGTAGAACCGTTTGTGATTTAACTACGGAGTCATCACACCGTCACACCTATTTCTGCCTTATAACAGTAGTGTCAACCGCAGCTGTTTTATGGTTTAAAAAATGTGAAGCGAAAGATATACTTATTTGTATTCCAACTTAGTCTTCGGGGATAGCAATAAATCTGTGGACCACCTTAAGTAATACTCTAATCCGGGGTTGATTACAAGTGTCCATGGGTTGCAGTGGCCATTTACCATCAGATGGACTGCATGTTCGATGCGTACTTACATCTAATAACTTAACACATCTCTGGGGAATGCACTGCGGGGATGTTTTAAAAGTAAAGTAAGAAATTTGCAATAGACACAAAAAAAGAAACAAAGTGAAAACATTAATTTGACATTTTAACAAACAAATTATTCTTATATCCACATAATTACAAAATTAATTAATTTTATTGTTCTAAAATTTTCAAATTAATAAATGTATAAGTGAAAACGCATGACATTTTGTGTGGATCTACGGGGTCACTTACAAACTGTCAGCTACATTTTAATCGGAATTGGAACGAATTGAAGAACAAAAACTGTACTACTTAGTGTTATACTTAGGTAAATCCAATTAAGTGTCCTCAGAGTTTATATGTTTAATAAGCCCTAAGCTCTACCTAAGTCCCGATCTCATTTCCTAATAATGCACCTGCATTCGACCAGTCAATTAAAGCTCAAAGGGCCAGAATAAGCCGGCTTAAGCGGCTTAGCCTTGACAATAATTCCTGTACGTAATTAATACGCCTAATTAATAGCCTCAATCAATTGGGAACAGACTCAACATACTGATTGGATTCTGTTTCAACATCGAGAACGGGTTAGTGTTTTCTGTACACAAAGTTATAACATCTTTCTGTAATTTGAAGTTGTGTTGCTACTCGACAAATTTATTAAATACTAGCAGACCCGCGCCCACTTCGTTGGGCATTAAACAATTTTTTGGTGTATTTCTTAGTACAAAATTTTAGCGTTTATTACCCAACTGCCAAAACGAGGGTTATGTTTTAACGGCGTATGTATGTACACATGCATCTATTTGCATGCCAATTTGGCGAACATGTACGCTCTATTATATAAAATCTTGGTGTAACTACCTTTGTTTGTTACCATTTTAGTGAATATTACAAAGATTATGATAGATTATTTTAATTCTTTAATACTTGTTTGTATACAATATTTGATGTACTGTTATTATCTGGAAGCAAAATTTATTGTTTTTCTGCATATCCAATTCGATATAAACCAATATATAGGTATCTAACTATGGGAAAACACTCTTTTTCAAATCAATGCCTCCTTTTGTTCCGTACCATTATCATTATTATTATTGACATAGCGCCATCTATTGAACACTTACTCAACCCAGTCAACAGATAACATTATACCGCCATCTGTTACAATCGTATGAAGCTAACAGATGATTGTGGCTATCAGATAATAAACAAATAATTCACAAAAAAAATACGATCATAAATTAAGATATAAGCTATCCTATCTCTCGAGTTGGATCAAACTGCACACGGTGTGCAAATTTGATTGAAAACGATTCAGTAGTTCCAGAGTTTACCCCGGACAAACAACGTAACATGTAATTTATATATATTAAGATTTGAAATTTTGTCTGTTTCTAAAATCAATTTTAAATCATGCAAGTGCTCTGCAACGTTATTTTTTTTGCCTAACTGCAAAAAACTTTTAGACAAGGATAGACTAGAGGTGAAAAATAGAGGTTACGTAGACACACGATAACACAAGATATTAAAACCATAACATTAAGATTTCAAGTGTAAAATCATGCAGGGCTAAACGCAGATTAATTCGGTCATAAACACGATAACTCTTAGGTGGCTATAAAGTTTGTCCGTGTAGTACATTTTTTTTTAATGTAAGCAAAGGCCTATCTATCATCTATATTTGCCAAAGAAAGAATATTAATACGAAGGCCACGAAATATTCCCTTGGCGTTGCAAGGGTCATCGTTGAAAAAATCATTTTTTTGCGAAATTCCGTGGTCTAATATCGGATACATACATGTTTCAATGGTGGACGCTGATACTAGCAGCAGATTAATTGACTCTTCAAGCATTACATTCTCGAGTTATGGTTTGCATTTACGCCTCTGATGTTATTTCAAAATTGAGTCAGAGATTTCTTTTGCGCGCTACATTTGGAAAGGCGCGTTATTACCACATACTCCGCTTTGCTCATTTAAAACGATTTTAAAATATTGAATGTTGATTGTTGGGTGAATATAATTATCATGTTATAATCCCTATACAGAAACTACTGTTACTCTAGTCTCATTTACTAAAGTTATATATGTAATGTTACATTTTTATGTTTCTTGTTATCTATATTTTCTGGATACAATAAATATTATTATTTTTTTTTTATTGTAAGTGTAGTTATGTGGCTTGAATGATTATTATATTAATATAATTGCTGGATCACACATACTTTACGTTTGAAGCTGCAATTTATGCATTTATTTAAAGTGTACTTTAATGTTACCTTTTGAAGGAGCCAGAGCCATACTACTTATTTATGCCTAATAACGCCGATGAATTTTTGGATATTAGACATACATATATTTTTGTATTTTGCATACTCTGCCTTATAACGTTTGAAGCTAAGGTAGGGGTCATATATTTACCCAAAGCGTTCAAACTTAGTCCTCGGGGGTAACAAGTAGCAACGCATCTGTAGCCAACCTCAGAATTTAATATTATCATATTCTAATCGGGGGTTAATTACAGATGTCCATGTAGGTCAATGGCCACTTACCTTCAGGTGGACTTGATGCTCGTTTGCTACTTTCATAGCATGAAGACAATAAAATTGAAAGTTCGATTTATCACAATTAATCCTTATACTGCTATCCATAACTAATTATATAAACGGATTACATACTCTTAAACCTATAACAAAACTAACACGACACATTAAGTTAATTTATTTTGTCCATCACTGTCTCTTGAACGTTACTTTACAATCATTATTATCTTTAATTATTATTGCTCTTATCTTACTAATATTATAGTGGCGAAAGTTTATGACGTTAAGAACATACTCGTATGTGCTTGTTACTCTTGTATGCTATTGCAAGAGTAACAAACTCACATACACTACTACCTACACAAACGTACTATCTGTCAATAATTTCAATTTTTAGTTGTGCCAAATTTCAGCTAAAATCAAGCAGTAGTTAATAACTACTGCTTGAATTTAGCTGAAATTTGGCACATACATATTTTGTAACCTGGATTAATACGTAGGATACTCATCACCGTGGTGAACGTAACTGAATCGGACGGAGCTGTGGAAATAGGTTGTTTATTATATATTTTTCCGTATCTGTTTTTCCTTTAATATTATGGGAAAAGAATGTTATTGTATTTCGTCGATTTCGTCTGATCTTTACACCATGCGACCATTAATCCTCAAGAGAGGCTACGCATCTGTGATTCCTGGCAGAAACTTTGTTCAATGTGAAGTTGATTTCAGATGGCCATTAAATGGCCCTTCAGATGGAATGCGTGCTCATTGCTACTTCAAATTTATAAAAAAATTAGTGCCTTACCCCACTATTCCATTATTTGACTCTCAATCTTTCGTAAATCACTTTGGTGGTAGAGTTTAGCGACCGGCTCATTTTCATATGACGCGACCATCTTAGCCTTCGAAAGTGGTAACCTATTAGATTGAATTCATTCAGAATCTTGCTCTATATGAAGTTCCTTATACAATCTTACCATCAGAAAGATAGCATACTGCTTTTCTACTTCAATATTATTAAAAATATTAAGGTGTTGTTTGAATGTGTACTCATTGATATATCTAAAAGTTCTTCAACGCTTGACTACAGTAAAGGGAAAGACAATGTCTCGTACATTGTCTTTCCCTTTACTGTAGTCTAAGTTACAGCTTACGAGAGCCGGTATCCTTGCTAGCAGAAATTCGATTACAATCAATTAGCCGTAGCAGTCCGATTACGTTGAGATCGCTTTGATAAGACATGCAGATAGAATTATGTGCAGTATGCGGTGCCGACTTATGGAACCCCTGACTTGGTAAGTAAATAGACTCCAATATATTTCATATAGATAAATACGCCATTTGTACGTATGTTAGCAGAGTTTTTGATCCACCCGAAAGTTATTTTTTTCCTTGTAAATTTTAAAATAACGATCTTTAAAACTACTGTGAAATTCAATTCTTCGGAGTGTCGTAAAGCCATGTAGTAAAAGGAGTTGTCAAATAGAGTAATTCTTGGTTTGGCTGTCAAATGAGCCCTCAGCTGATGTTTCCATAAAATCCACGCGAATAGTGTGAAAAATGTGCAGCTGAAAATAATACGTTCAGGCAAGCCTTACAAGTGAGATCAACAATACGCTACGTCATATAATTATACGAATTTGTCAAGTGTAATATCAGAATGTGATTTGCATTAGGAGTCTATTTTTCAACTCGTCTTTGGTAAACCCTTTGTCTATTACCGGCTTAGACTCTGCTGACTGTATAGATTAGCTGTGATTTGAACGAAATTGGTTATTTGTGTGTATTGTTGTTTACGTTTTAAACTATAGTTTTTCGAGAATTCGAAAGAAAATAAACTATCTGTTAAAATCAGGCCAATAATGACTTTTAGAGCTATGGGTGGCGTTGATAAAAACAATAACACAAACACCCAGACTAAGAATAAATGTATTATCCCACTTAATTTAAATATCTAGCTGATTATAGTAACAGGTTTTATAACACTACTAGAGTGTATGGCAACCACTCTTTAATAGGGAATGTCATATGTATGTTTTCTAACGTGTAGGCAATTGCCATTCCACTGGGAGTAGAAGGGTGTGAAGTCCGCTTGACTTATATATGGTGAGCATCTTAATCTACAAGATTGCCAACATGTCTGATCGGAATCAGTTAGAATACATGTTCTATGTAATCGACTGTTGGTGTCTACGAGTGGCCATTTATTTTCAGAAAGACTACGTTTTTAGTTACTTCTATCGTTAAAAAACCTGGAATCGTTTATCAGACCTTATATCTTAATTATTAATTCAAATATCTGTTTGATCTGGATTGAAATTGCATTCGTCACATATCAAAACGGTAACCACTACGCTACGGGGGTACATCATTAAACAATTCAAAATGTCAAAGTATTCAACCCTCAGGCGAACAGAGACAAATCTATTTATATTTTTAGAGTAACAGTAGGGGTGTGATTCACCCTACAAAATATTGTCTTTGAGTATTATGCAAATTTACTTTGAGAGAATAATTTTACTAATTGTTATTTTCGCTTCCAGCTATTTAGTTTCTTATGCATTTAGATGCTTAAGTTATATGATCTGGCTTATAAGCTTAAATGGTTATTCATTACACTTTGCTGCCGGCTATATCATCAAAGGCAGTCATTGTATAAGGTCTTTAAGAATGTATTTAAAATTTCAGCGATCCCGGGATCCGGAGGAGGGGGGTTTACTTTTTAATTGGATAGAACATTTTTCATCGTTGAATTTTAAACAGACCTTAAGATACGCCTACGGTAGGTTAGCACCTAAAAGCCTTTAAAAGGTAAAAATATGAAAATAAAACATGGAATGATAAATCAGTAAGCTCTCAACATAATATTTTTTAAGGTGGTAGAACTCTTTGTGGTTCGACTCCGGAAGCACCATCGCCACACCTATTTCTGCCTAATAACAGCAGTGTAATGCGCTGTTTGTGTTCTAGTCTGAAGGGTGTGGTAAGGGAGACATACTTTTTCGAGGCATTCCATCTTAGTCCTCAGGGGTAGCAACGCATCTGTGGCTAACCTTAGGAGAGATTTTGATCTTACCTAGGGTTGATTACAGATGTCCATGGGCGGCAGTAACCATTTATCACCCGGTGGACTGCAGGCTCGTTTCCTACTTCCATACTATAAAAAAAAATGTAAAATTACAACGACGAATCTATGTCCTACAAGTATATGAGCGCCGACTTCAGAACTATGTACTGTGTATGAATGAAACCAACATGTATTTAAATTATTTTTAACTTTTTTGTGGTAACGTTGGTTTCTATTTTTGAAAAAAAAAATCACGCTTTTAGTGATGATACACTTATATTTGTCTTCATATAATAGCACTAATTTTACCATCCAATATATATCACTACAGCTTAACTTAATCCTATGCCATAATTATTAGACTTGCAGTACCCTTGCATCATCAGGATCGAGGAGTAGAAGGTCATATTTTTCATTAAATTATGTCATCCTAGATATCTAATGTTTATTTCAAGTTTCATGAGAATCGGATCGGTGGAAACTGAGTTACTCGTCTATTTGTCGCGTATACACTAAATGCAAATTTAAGTCTTATGTGGTTTTCTTATGGATGCCTTTGTTAGAATTGAACCAAATTAAAATGGGACCCCATGGGAAGCACCAGCTTTCAAATAAAAAAAATTTCAAAATCCGTAACCCAGTCGAAAGTATCGAAGGTTCAAACAAAAAAAAATACAGTCAAATTGAGAACCTCCTTCTTTGGAAGTCGTTTAAAAAGAAGGTAATATGTGATATAATTCCTAATAATAATATTTTTAAACCTAATAATAATATCTTTTTATGGTGAAATTTAAATTAAAATTGCTTCTATATAATATACTCTACTCTAATACAATATACTCGAAATAGATACGTACGTTTTGCTTAGGAATGGAAAAGTTTAAATATTAAATGTCAAAAATATAAATTATTAGTTCATTTTCAGGTGATTTTAAAATTTCACCAAATTTTACCAAAACCCAATTAAGAAGATTATAATTATAAATGAAGCGTCATATTCGTACGAGGTAAGATACTAATTTAGGTACTAAAGCATTCATTCATACGTTTCTTGCCACCCTCCAGTTTACTTAATGATCGCACAATGACAACTTGTCCGAGGAAGTCGTTTGTTCGTCCACACTAATTAGTTTTGTCATCGCACACAACTCATTCTTGCTTACAGAGTATAATATATACAGAGCTTACCTGGAACTTTTTGGTATTGGATTACATGAGGCAGCTTTTGTTGGCCATGTTAAAAAAATGGTTAATGGAACAAAGTTAAACAAATGAAAAAGACAAATCCGTTAAGTTTCTTGCCAGATCTTCTGAGTTGCGGTCGTGTAGTATTAGAATAATATTGTAACTGACAATTTGTAAGTGCCCCCGTAGATCTATGCAAAATAAAGGCATTTAATTTAATTTCATTGGCTACAGTAATGAGTATCATAGCCAATGCCGAAAAGTTTTCAATAATCTTAGTTTTGAGTTTTAACTGATTTCGAAAAATCAGTAGGATAGTTACGTAGTAAGTAAAATAGAGAAAAAAATGTTAAAAAAAAAAACAGTTTCATGAGTCGTTATATTAACCTAATTTAAACTTTTTTGTTAATTTCGGAAATATGTAGGAACGTAAAAAGTAAAACAATTAAAATAATGTGGGTAAAAAAATGTAAAAAAAATGTTTATGACATGCAACTTAATGCGTGGATTATAGCCGGAAAAAAGTCATTATAACATTTAAAACGTTTTGAATAAGTTTTTTTTATTAGTTATCTTAAGTTTATTTTTAAATTTGTTGTTGTTTTAAATTATTATATTTTCTTTTAATGCTTGATGTTTTGATGTAAATTGATTTATCAATATCAGGGTCGTTCAATGTGTCTGGTTTTTATTAACCTATTGTAACGCATTGTCACGTGTTGGGCATCATACGGAACATTTAATTCCACGGTTTTGGCTACGAATCTCAACAAAGGTCTCTAAATTAAGATCTTCGTACAAAACGACTATAAATGATTAATTGTCTTCACCTTCCCAGTGGGTGGTGGGGTAATGTACTACTTTCAAGTTTTTAAAATTATAAGTAAGCCTTTTAAAATATTTATTTAACCCTTTAGGTAATTTATATATTGATTTAGAATGATCAACGTTAGATAAACTATCTACTTAAAGTAAGATGATTATTAATTACTCATTCTTGATTGGTATACTCAGAGTTTTATTATTTTTTATTTTTATTTAAATGGTATTGTTTTAATAGCTATCTGATTTCAAATCATATGTATAATAATATAATTTTTGATGTTATGTAAGCTACCGCAGAGGCTTTTCTAAATTTTTCTAACGAAAAAATACTAAACGTTGTCGGTGTGCCAATTCCAAAGGATTCTCCTAATATAACTCAAGCTGTCATTCGCTACATCCTTATGATAATTCAGCGCTGTCATCCACAATTTTATGATCCAGTCTTTAACACAGAATCAGAGCTGCAAATTGCAAGATTTATCAGATCTCATCTGCAACGACGGCTTACGAATGCCCTCATCTGGTTTACGAGTTTACGAGCCGATCGCAGATTTAAGCCAAGTTTTATAGTTGGCTCTGTTTTACGAGCTCTGATTAGTTGGTTCATTTGGTCTGCAGCGAAATTGCTGTTGACGGAGTTTTGGAAATGTATGTAATTAATATTCATGCCGTTAAATGTGGTATAGATGGTAGAGGTAACTTTGAACATAGCACTTTTGGTATTGACATTACATGAAGTGACTCAAATGATAAAGAGCTAATATTAGGTAATAGTAGGTAAAGAAGAGACAATCGCTTACCACAAGCGGTTAGTACTTAAGGTTAAATAAGAATACAAAACAATTTTTTTCTCTTTTACTAGCTGTGCCGCGTGGTTTCACCTGGTACTTCATAAGAAGAAATAAACAAACAAACATACAGTGATGTTGTATAGCCTTCCTTAATAAATACTAGACTTAACACAAAAATATTATTTTTAATTCAAACCAGTAGTTTCTGAGATAAGCGCGTAACCAAACAAACGTAACAAAATAATATCGAACGACATATTATAATACGGTTTTGGATAATTTTGTAGGTGAGTCTTATAAATTGCAAAATACACTGTCTTATAAGTGCATAGTATAATGAATGCCAAAGCTTAAATAGAAATCATTTTTCAGATGACATCATAATTGACAGGATAGGTTACTTGCCTGCAACATAGAAAAGAGAAACGGAGAGGATATCTCGTGAAATGGATAAGGCAATCAGGAGCTTTATGAATCAGAAAAAGCTGACGATAAAAATTATAAACGTTTGGGATGAGCAATTATAAAATCCCTGCATTCAAGATCAAACGATCTATGAACGTACGAAGACCACCCTATGGGGAGACAACGCATTTCAAATTTTACAGTCGCAGGCATTTGCATGAAATTCATCAAGGGAGGATTTACGAGTGGGTGTAATTTGAAATCCTCGTTATTGACATGTGTATGGTACTTGACGTGGAAATTACCAATGCAGAACGCTTATCGTAATGGCGATTGATGTTAAAGAAAATGTTGGTATTTAGTTAGTTTCTTACCAAACTAACACTGGTAGCTTGGTAATTTAAAAAAAATAACATGGACTTTTGAGGTAATGTGGTATGGTGACGACCCGCGTGGCGGAGCGGTCACCATACCGGTCTGACACGCAATAGGTCCCGGGTTCGATCCCCGGCCAGTCAGAAATCTGAATGATGAGTTTAGGTTTTTGTTCTGGGTCTGGGTGTATTCGTCTTTGTGTGTCCATGGCACCCACGATACAGGAAAAAATCCTAGTGTGGGACTATGAGTGTAGAAAGCGTGTTTTTTTTTATGTGATTTTTAGGATTTTTTTTATAACATGGAAGTAGCAAACCAGCATAATACACTGCAGCAATTCACCAGATGGTAACTGGTCACTTCCGCCAATGAATATCTGTGATCAACTCCTGTTAGGAT
>MOOZ01001128.1:149824-170354 GCA_002930495.1 Cecropterus lyciades
AGGGGGTTCCCCTTCCCGAAGGCGATATCTGACGTAATCTTATCATCAGGGTAGTCTAGGACATGTCTGGGGCGTCTATGTAGAGCCGGTGCATCCTTGTGAGGGATGTAGCTGGCTGCATTGACAACAAGCTGATTGGGATGGTCTACAGCTTTATCAAAGTAGCTTTTAGAAAGGTGCTTTATATATTGAACTTTATACATCGATTTTGAAGCTTTTGGTATCTGTCAATAAGCTTTACATGTGCGAAGACTATACTGGCGTATGTCATGATGGGTCTAACGCGAGCTTTGTAAAGGGTCACTTTATGAGGAAGTGCCATTTTACTTTTCTTGCCTTACATGTGATAGAGACGCCCTAGTAAGAAGGCGACCCTGTCTCTCGTTATTTTGATATTCTAAGCGTAAGTTTAACCTATTGTCTAGTGTGACACCAAGGTATTTGGTGGATTTGGCCCAAGGGATAGGCTTTCCGAAGAGTGATACTTGTTTCAGCATTTTCCGGGTACTGTGAGAGCAACCCTTTTTGCCAGAGAGGTAATAGGCCCTTCTGAAAATATGGACCCTTTGGCTCAGAATTTACCTCTATCCTCTATTTCCTGAACCACACGGCTAAGGCGGAGGCCGTGGATTGGAGTTTCGAGGTGAAAACTGAGGGTTTGGGGTGGGTGTAGTAGAAAGCGGTATCGTCCGCAAAAAGCGCTAGTTCCACGTTTGGGTGAGGGGGTACATCGCTTGTGTAAAGCGTGTATAGAAGGGGAGATAAGGCGGAGCCCTGGGTGACTCCGGCTCGTAATGAACGATAGGATGAGCGTGTGCCTTTGACGCTAAAGCGAAATTGGCGATTTGATAGAAAGTCTCGTATGATGGTCGCGAGTCTGACCCGCACTCCTATGTGATGAAGCTTGTAGAGCAAGCGCTTGTGCAAGACTTTATCAAATGCCTTTGATACATCAAAAAAGAGGGCACCCCTGCCCCTGGATCTTTTCCTATTTAAACCTGTATATCTGCTCCATGAGGCGGTGCACCTGCTGCCTCCCAAAAGGAGGTTTTTAGAATGAACAACCGCTCTTAGTAGGTTAAGAAGTAACTTTTCGTAAATTTTCCCAAACGTGTTTAGGAGGCAAATGGGTCGGTAGCTAGAAGGCTCTATCCTTGGCTTACCGGGTTTGGGAATTCCTATAATATCTGCTTCCTTCCAGACATCTGGCAATGAGCATTTAGGGAGGGCGTTAAATATTGTCATTTGAATTCCTAACAGCAATGGAAGGAGGCGTTTTACTACCTTGTTAGTTATGCCGTCTGGGTCTGGGACCTTTTTGACGTGCATGTCTTTTATAACTGCTCGCACTTCATCTAACGTAACTTGCGACAGTGGGGGGCTGATTGGCGGAAGGCCAGACCTGATTCCACTTCGTCTTCTACTAGGGCGATATATGACTTGTCTATATGTTGTGTACTTGGGGTACATCGGCTCTCTAGACTGTCAGCCAGGTATTCAGCTTTGTCTGAGTCATCGAACGCTGGTGGTATACTCGGTCTTGTCAATGAAGGCATTGACATTTGTAACTGTTCTATAGATTTTTTTTATAATATGGAAACAAACGAGCATGCAGTCCACCTGATGGTAAGTGGTTACTGCCGCCCATGGACATCTGTAATCAACCCCAGATAATAAGAGTCTTACCTAAGGTTAGCCAAGGATGCAAATCAAAGGGTAGTAACCTCAACTCAGATAAGTAACTTTACCACACCCTTCAGATAGAAATGCGTTATACTCCTGTTATTAGGCAGAAATAGGTGTGGCGGTGGTGCTTCCGAAGTCGAATGTAGTTAGGTACTTATTTAGTTAATAAACGTAAACGGAGAAGTATTAATAATACTGAATAATAAAATGATTATTTATTATTCTCTACGTTTTCTTTAACCTTATTCAAATAAATTATAGTGCTCTTCGTGGTTTAAGTTGTTTCAATATAGATTATTATTTAAAACGACGATATTTCTATTTACCGGTAGAATGTATTCTACAATTTGTCAGTGGAAAGCTATTTCGGATTACAGTCCTGATATAATCAATTAATAAAATCTATAAAGAATTAATCTCAGTAAGAAAGAGCTTACGCACTTATTTATGTTACTACGTACGTTATACTTTACGTTTTCACGTAAAATTATTTCTAAGATTTTTATTCACAAAAATTCTGAATGCTGAAAATATAATTTCCAAACTATCGCTTGTGTTAACAAAGTTAACAGACTTTGTTAATTTTAAACCAAAAATCACAGGAAGAAAGTTCACCTTAAGAGCTACTTCTAAATCGGTAGTAAATAATCCTCTTACCCTTAATTCTTAAAACAAATACCTTTTGCACCAATAATCGATTATAACGTTTGTCAGTGCGTATCCATCAGAATTATGCTATTAACACTAATGAACTAATACAGTTAGGATTACGAAGTAGAATGATATTTTTGGCAATAAATTATTTATTTATTTAATGTTTCTTATATTATTACGTTGCGTTTCTTATATTATTGCGTTATAAAAATGTTTAATGTAATAATGTATGACAACCCAATAGAAACATTTTTAGGTACATATAAATTGAAAACTAAAATTTCAAACTGTTTTAATAAGTAAGATCCGAGTATGTAAGTATGTTATTTGATTTTGAAGTTGTTATTCATTTTTTTGTTATATATTAATTTTATAATAATATTACAACCTATATTGAGGGAGTACAAGTATATTTTTAAAATTCTATGGTTTTCGCTTATTACGAGTCCATTACGCCCGTAATTTACGTAAAGTACGCCGTTACTAAAATAAAATCGCATATTTAAAAACATTATTTAATTAATATGTTAAAGCGAATGATATTTATCTAGATTACTAGTAAATATGCTGCGGTCCGATATTTTTAGAGCTAAGTCTGCTTATTCTACTTACCTGCGCATGACCATCGTCATATATTATGGTCATAGTATTAACTATTAACGCATGACTTGCAATGAAAGCTTGCGTCCAGCTTTAGGCCAGGAATGGTAAATTATGATAAAAAAGCCATCTTTCACAAATTTTCATTAGAACAAATTCATCCATCAGCCCTTAATAGTCCTCCTAAGCTGAACATAGGCTTTCCCTAGTGGTAGTTTTCACAGTCACCGCGTGTAGCATGTGTCTTGGTAACCACAGTAGGTGTTGATGACAGGAAAAGCGTCTGCCCATTTCCTGGATTTTATCCCTTAGTCGCCTTTTACGACATCCACGGGAAGATAATTCAAGGCATGGTAGAATAAACTCAAGGCCTGTCCCAATTGTGAATAACACGGGTCTCTTACTACTAAGCATGGGCTCAGTAGTCGAACATAAAAAATAGCGGTTATAAATTCATATACTTTTAATTTTTTCAACATACATATTTATGTGGAAAATTGAACACTTGTTACCTATGTACATATTAACATACTGCTGAATTTATATCAAAGTCCGAAATCCATACAGATGTTTAGTCGCACCACAATTGAATATTTATTTACATAATTAGTCAACCTACATACTGCGATACAGAATGTTTAACAAGTTTGATTCATGGTTATAATTTTAGAAAAGTAAATATAATTATTATAAAAATATTACAAGTATTTGTATGTTTGGTAAATTTAATTGTAGCTCTTAAGGGTATGAAAAACATTATTACGGTAACGCCAACTTTTTTCATTAAATTAATTAATTATAAGCCGGCATACAATCCGATGTTTAAGCCACATATTTATAATTTTCGAATAAAATGTTGCAATAATAATTTTGACAAATAAATAAATAAATGTAATGAAACAAAATTTCTTATTGACGAAAGAAAAAGTAATTCCAGCTCACCTGTAATGTTTTTTAAACGATTAATGAAACCTACGCAATATTTGTTTTCTATGTTTTTAGATCTTCACTTGTTATTAAGAATTTTACAATTAACCTCATGAAAAATCTCTTTGATAATTACAATATTAGGAGTAAACTATATCAAACTGGATTTACTTCAATAAAAGTTACAGTTTGTATATATGCTGTTTATAGTTGGTGGATTTGATAAAAAAATATATAGAAAACATTTGCAGTATAAAACATAAACGCTTTTTACACTCGTAGGGGCTATGGGTTACATTATACATTAGGATTTTCTCCTATGTCGTGGGTGCAATGGACACACAAAGACAAATACACAAACACCCAGACCCAGATCAAAAATCTAAACTCATCATTCAGATGTCTGTCTGGCCGGGGATCGAACCCGGGACCCACTGCGTATCAGACTGGTGTGGTGACCGCTCCACCACGCGGGTCGTCGATTATTATAATTATTATTATAATTACTATTATACAGAAGTGAAAGCCTTATTTTCGAAAAAAGTTCATAAATGTGTTAAGATTATCAATTTGATTTGGGTAGCTCAGTGGTATGGCCTATAACTGTCAACCTAAGACCCATGTCCACCTGTGGAACAATAATGGGTTGACAAAAAAAACAGAATGTCACTGTATCATATAAATTAAGCCTGCATTATATATTTTGTCTTTTAACATTGATCAAATGTCCCTTAATATGAACACTTACAACGTAATATATTCAAATATATTCACCTTACAATATGTATGTGTAACACGAATCACCACTTGTTCGATGCAACAAATGTTACTGTTTCTTTAAAAAATGGTTACCAAAACATTATTTACGGCCAATTTGTTGTGCCATAAAATCAGGTGTCAAAGTTTACGCCAACTAATTTGGGAGTTTATTACTTTGAATTCCAATTTCCGGTTTAATTTAATTTGATTAAGTACTAGGACTATAATGTTCACGACTATATGCGCTGTGTAATTACTTGCATATCATATGAGGTATTGTCAGCCTTAGAGTAAATTCATTATTTTTATCAAATCGATATAACCGACGGGCACACTGTCCACCTGATGTTAAGTGGTGACTGTCGTCCATGGACATCTGTAAGCAACTTCGTATAGAACTGGGACTTTATCTGAAGTCGATCACAGTTGTGCTGCTAATTTCGAGGACTAAGTCGGACGCCTTATATATAACTAAGCCGAGAGTCATACCCTTCCACCGAAACCTAAGAACCGCTTTACTCTAGAAATAAGTGTACCGGTTGTACCTTCCCGGTCACTCGCCATACTCGCCATCTTAAATCAGTCTAAAATTAAGTTGACAGTGAAAAAAGCATATACAATTTTAAAGGTCTGTCGGCAACCTGACACAAAAAGATGCAACTGACAAAGAATCCATTAAATACAAAATATTTAAACACACCGCCTTATTAACGCAAAAAATCGGCCACCCGCTCACAATAGACACATAAACATAACAAGAGGACACCTCTATTAACAATAACCATTTGATTAGTTATGCTTTTAGGCCACACAGGAACAGGGTCAAAGTAATGGTCAAGCGAATCGGTGTGACAAAGTGACCAATAAAGTTATAAATATAACAAATCCACAATGGATGTCGTAATTCAATATTGACTGGTTGGAGGAGACAAAGTTGCGAAGGTTGTTCTGCAGAGGTAGCAAATGTTATTTGCCTACTATTTATACCTCAATTATGTCATTTACCCACTATTTATACACCGTTGCCTGGAATGAAATGAAATTAAGTTAAATGTTTTTATTTCGTACTAGCTGTGCCACACGGTTCACCAGTGTTTATTGAAAAATAATCTATTAAAAAACTTTTTTTAAGAACATTACGCTATGATTACTAAAAGTACACTTATAAAGGAACACTTAGTAAAAATATTGGAAAGGTGTTATAAAATATACATCACAACAGTTCCGCAAGGAGTCAACCACGCGTCTTTGTATTTCAATTCGAACAAATAGTTCATGAGATTAGCGTGTACAACCAAACAAACAAACTCTACTGCTTTATAACACAAGTACGGATTACGCTGGTCATGTACGGATTGAATTGTTTGAGAAAGTTATTAAAAGCACTCAGGTGTTCAGGGTCTACATATTTTAAACGATGTTATCTTTCACCATTACAACACGTATTGTTATTTTTTAAAGGGACATTATATATATTTAAATATTTCAGATATAAATGCGTAAAAATAAGTACCTTTAAAAGGACTCCTTAATCACTTACAATGTGTATAAGATGGCCAATTTTGTAGTCACTGCTCTACATTGAAAGACTCTCATTCAACTCCGACGGATTAAAAATACTATTAAATTAATTTCCACAAAGCAAAGGATAATCTGTAGTATTTATAATCGTATTCATATTATATATTATGAGTAGTAGTTAGTATCTGTAAGAAAATTACCTTGCAAATTGATCATAAAGTTATAATTTCTCATATTTCATATCTCATACTTATTTCCATCCTAAACAGTAGAATGGCTTGATTAATATTATCATGACAACAATGTAGAACGAACTTCCCATACGTCAATGTTCCATTCCGAACAATGTTTGCTCGAGACACTTTCGAATTAGCGCCGTAAAATTAAGGCTTTAACATACGGGCATATAAATTAGACGAGGTTTATTTGCGACAGACGTTTTAGTATCGTCTGGCAAATGTGGACAGAAATAATATTACAATCATGTAAAGTTGTTTTTATAATAATTAAGATTCTTGTAATAGAACACTATAATTTTTGGGGTTATCATGTTAAATAATGATAATTGCTATTTATTACAAGTAACAAGACTTAAATGTATACTTTACTACCTGTACCTCGTGGTTTCACCCGCTACTACTTTAAAAAAATTATTAAAGAAACATAATATTATGTTACAGGCCTATAGCCTTTCTCAATAAATGAGATAAAATTTTTCAATTCAAACCAGTAATTCCTGAGATTAGCGCGTTCGACCAATCTCTTGAGATTTATAATATTAACTAGCACATACCCGCAGTCAGTCTCAGTCATATTTACTCATGAGTATCAAAGATAGTAATCTACACCAACGATCCAAAAAAAAAATAAACTAAACTACGATTTCATTCAATTCAAGCGATTTGATTTTGAAGGACGAAAGACAGAAAGCGACGTGACACATATCACCCAGATGACACATTAGAAACCTTGGACTTTTAGCCTAGTTTTTAGCCAATTGTAGCAAAATCAATAACAAACAAAGAATAATAAATTAAATTCAACCAAATTGTGAATCTAAATCATTCTCGAATCCACCTGAAGACAGTTTGTACTGACAATTAAGTCTCTCACTAATAATATTTACTTGAAAAAGATACTGTTATTCAATTGAAACTCGACTTATTTTATTATAAAAACAAGATCTAGCATTTTATTTATAATTATGTGGTGGGTTATTGGTTATTTATTTTGAAAAGTAGAGACGATTTTCTTTGCACTTTATTTTATTATAAGTAATATAATTATGTTTTACGTTTGTTATATTAAACATTTTATCCCTTCTTTTTTAAAGTATTTCCACGATATTTATCCTTTGATATTTACTATTTTAATAGGCCTTAAGTATACAAAATATGCCCTAAATGCCCTATGCCCACAAAAGTAAGAAAAATGTCTTTATTTAAAACCATTGTAACAAGTTACTGTGACTAATCAGCAGTTGATTGTTAATAAAAGTGTACGCTTGTTATGTTTATCGCGCTATTGTGTGCGGGCGGGCGAATATTGACAAAAAATAAGGCGGTTTTTGTGAGTTTGCTGGCTTATATGCACCATGTTATTTCAAATATTATTTTCAGACACAAAGATGGGACCGGTTGAATTGAGATATTGAATGTAAAGGAGACCGCCAAGATCCCATACACCTTTGGGTCCTATACGTGTGTATACGTTACAGCAATGGTTCTTCAGCAATGTCAATAAACAAATAGTGTTTCATTACATAAAAGAATTAAAAAAAATCTATGATGGAAAGGAGGAAATAAATATTATTAAATGGTTTGTCAGTACATAAGCTACATGTGTTCCTGTCTTTATGTGTCAAAATCGGTGTCCAAAATAACAAGCAGAGGTCGTTCACAAGAGCAGGGGTTGTGAAACAAAGCCAAAGTCACCACAAAAACACCGAAAGCAAAAAAAAGACATCGGTAAGCGCACGAGTATGAGAACGAATGACTTGTTTTTTTTTTATTTGATATAATTTGACATTTGAGATAGACAAAAGACATGTGCTCCACTTAATCATTTCTTAATATTAATTAAATTTCGGTTGCTCGAATTACTCGGTTAATATTTTAATAAATTATAATGCGATGATTTCTAGTGTTATTTGCAGTTAGATATTAGTTGTATGAAAAGTATGTAAAGATATATTTTTATTGTCATGGAATGTTGATTTTTATACAAGTAATTTCATTAACGACGTACGGATAATCGATGTTTGTTCGATTAATTTATAGTCTCGGTTTGTGCGTTATTAAAAAAAGTTTTTAAGTTTATTCCCATAGAAAATTAGTAATGTTTAATATGATGTGTAATCAGAAAAAAATCTAGTTTTTTTTGTATATATATGGTTTCTGTAACGAACAATATTAATAGGGCCCAATTTTGTAACTTATAAATTTTTTTCGCTTGTTCGTGTGGCTCATTTATGTCACATTTATCACGATAATGAGTATCATATGTCTTAATCTAGGCCATAATCTATTTGCCTAATTTCAGCGAAGTCTGACCCCAGTAGGTATTGCGTAAAATATGAATAATCACACACATCCTCACAAACGTTTGCATTTATAATATTCGTAAGATTTTTTCCTTGAAAAAAATACCTATGTATATTAGTTATAGGCGTTTAGTATGTTTGTTTCAGCCATGTGGTGTGGTCAACACTTACACCAAAAAGTGAGAAGGTGATATTCACTATTACCATCACTCCTCTCTTCCTGTGAATGGCGTAAGTGGCGACTAAAGGAAAAATCCAGGTTATGGACAGCAATGCTTGCTTGTGTAACATAAACAGTATCGACCCCCATTATGGTCACCAACATGCCAGACAAAACCAACATTAGGGGCCTATATCCAGAAATGGACCTCAAAGGGATGATGGATTCAAGTTAAATGGTTTCTTTTATTTTTATTTACACAGTCACGTCAGTCCCAAAGCACAATATTTATTGAACTACCCTAAAAGATCAAAATCAAGTGCAAATCTCTAATCCGTGTTAAAATAACCAGAATTAAATTTCGCATGTGCTCTATTTTAGACTTGAAAGTACAGTGACCACGATATCGACTCTTAGCGGGCCGGTCCGGATTTCACATAATGTACTTTACTCTTCCAATTTTTTAAACGAATGAAAAAATAATATAAAGACAGAAATTGAAAACCTTACTACTCTACTTAAAAAGCAGCTAAAACCACTGTCATAAGACAGGAGGACGCAGATGCCGCAGTGAAAGCAGGGAACTGGTGACCGCTCTGAACGTTAGATATTAGCCTGGGGATTACAGTTTTGACTTCAATTATGTCATTAAAGGTAGACTGCCTTAATGGGTAAACCGTCGGCAACAAAGTAGACAGATCTGCAGAGTGTGTCCGCGCAGTGCGTATTTCGTCCACTGCGCGTACAAAAATCTGTCTTCGTTACTGAAGACCACAATAAATTTGCTTTAAGCGTCAATTGCTTTAGACCTTAAAGGCGAAGAAATTATATGCAAGTTGTAGCGAAATTTATTGAAATACACTCAATACTCATTCTTGTAGTGCTAATAGAGTGATTCACATAATAGCTGAGCGTTTACGATAACAAAATATACCACTAACTAATAAGTTAGTAGAACTAATTTCACGTAAGCTGCATTTTATTACAGCGAAATACATTAATGTTACTGTAAATTATACAAAATTAGAAGTTATTTACATGACTGCTGAACATTAATTAGGAAACTTTGCATATATATTTTAATTGTTAGTTATACTTCCTAATTGAAAAATGATAATTTTATAAACTAACATAGTCCTGATATTACTACGATCAAACCTACTTACCATACACTCAACCCTAAAATGCTTTATGGGGATAAAAGATATTTTAAATCCGCAAATGTTCATTTGTGAGCCCTCTATATTTCACCCTTCAGCGGGCAGGCGCTGAGCTCGATAAAAGGTTTGAAAGTTCAAATTATAGATTTATCATAAGTTGTATTGTAAATATTAGGTTGATGATATACTGAGATTTTCAAACGTTAATAGTGATAATATTAGTTTTATTTAAGTCAAGGATAGGCGTAAGTACTTTTTAAAATAAAACTGTAATGTTCTTAATACAAAATATTTAAACGACTCAATATGAGATACGACATATTTCACGAAATGTTATTTTTGTCATTAATATGAATTTTATTCCCCTCGTTTAAGCAAACATATACACAGACACATTGAGCGGTCTTATTGTTATTGTATAACGTTAGTCGTGGTCACAGTACAAAACATCTATGTACATAAATTAATAGTAAAACAGTTGATACCAAATTTTATGCTCTACATCAGTACAGCGTCTTTCATATTTCTCTGTTATATTTATTTCCAAAGAGTATACTTAACCCACTATACCACAAGCCTATTCAATCTCTACCATCTCAGCTTAATACCGATAGATGGCCACCAAATGTTATAGTACCGTCACCGTGACTCTACAGCAACCGGCATTGTTGGGGAGAGTGGGTAAAGTGGGTGCAAGGTGCTAAATCATCACGGAAGTTAGATTGTATACATTTATCAATAGACATATCAAGAATATGCCTCTTCGCGTATACAAGTACAGTGTATTAAAGTTGTAGCATAATTATTTTCCTTTGTAATTAGATGATTATAGAATTAGATATAACTTTAAATTACAATAGGCTTTAATGGAGTAGATAGATTTTAATGTAATGTAATGTGCTTTAATGCGGTATTAAATACAAAACAATCATATAGATAAATGTTCTAAAAATAATAATATAATCTAATATTATATTATTATTTTTTCTCCGACCTATAAATTTTATGTTATGCATGAGGAACATATTTTTTTATTATTTGTATAAATAACTTTTAATGTAATAACACTCGCATATTCAAATAAACAAAATATCAAATTCTATCATTTTAATAGGTAATTATTCAATTTAATATTAATTACACTTAGTTATGACTACATTATTTTTAAGCATTTGTCCAAACGTTTGATAGAGTCAATGAATGATCAGAATGCTGGCTTTAATATTTTTAATTATATTTGCACTTAACGAAATAAATATCTTACATATTAATCCACGTGTAATATTCGGAAAACAAAATAATACATATCAATTTCATTCATTAAACTTTGCAACTGCATTACCGGTGCATAAATTCGAGCTGGCTTTTCAAACAGAATAACAGGTGAGCTTATTAAGGATTACTCACGCTCATTTGCGAGATAACACCATCTGCTGTGAACGGAACGCCGATCGCGATCTATCATTCAATCGTTCGGTCTATATGACTCATTCGAGCGAATGGGCTTGCGTATCAAATTATCGTGTTTAATGGATCGGTTGGCTTTGTATGGTTAAGGATTCAGTGAGTGAATTTGGATATTGCAGGGTTAATATAATTATTTCTATTGGGGTTAAATTTTGACGTTTTGGTCAAATAATATAATGCGCAGAATTTTATTTAAGGATTGTTTATGGAATACTTTATATTTGGATTAAATATCTTTTACAATTTTTTAAATTTAAACTATTACACATCAATAAAAAATGAAATATTTTTAAATTTTGATCTTTAGATAAAAAGTGTGTTTCTTTATATTAAGTTTTAAGATAAACCTCATAGTAATACTATTAAAGTATTTCATAACACATATGACATTAAACAAACCTTCAAAAATATCGATTCTCAACATCAAATCCTCATTCCTTGATTCATTTTTCAGATCAATCTGTTATATCACTCCACTTATAAATCAAGTTTGCTGATGCTTTAATTTTGCTATTCGATTATGGTATTAAGGCATTAAATATAACGCTACGTCAGCGTTCGCCTCATTTTTCTTCCGGATTCTACCCCAAAACTTCACTTTCGCAGAATTAGTCTCAATAATCCGTACCAAATTTATCATGGTTATGGGAAGAAATGAATAGAAAATGTTAAGGAGTGCATTTTTGTACTCGATTTGATCAAGAGTTGACTTATCATGCTCTAAATTAGCATCAAATAGAATTAGAAGATAATATCGATAACACATTATAATGTATATTGAAAGTACCGTTAAAAATATTCATGTTTCGTTTGGAATACTGTTGAAGATACAATATCAATGATAAAGACACACACCATATAAAGGTAATCATCAATGTATGTAAAATTTATTATATTCACGTAACAATCGATTTTTTTTAAGAACAATAAGACTGCAATTATGCTGACTTGAAATGTAGTCAATGGATTATTTAAAGGTTGAATTCGTATAAATATTATATTACATAAAGTTTTTAAGTTAGTAGGTAGAAAAAAAGGAAACGTCTACATATAAATTACAGCAAACTTAAATCACAGCCATTCAAACAAATCTACCATAATAATAAATTGATTACAATTTACAACTACACCAGTGGCGTTAAATGCCTTCCTTCATTACACACTTCCGTGAAAATCATATTAATAATACAAAAAAGGACAAACAGAAAATTACAAACCATTTGACATCTGACACCGCGAATATTCAAATTAATGCATTATCGATACGAACGTAGTGCACTTGGGTGGAACAAGGGTGCTTTTATGACACCTACGTAGCGTACACACTTTACCCACACCTATCTTTGACAAGACACAGACTAAAAAATATCAACGCAAATTAGGTAAAAACAAACAATATACCGGGAAATCTTTGTAAGGTATTTTGTACTGTGGTCGTATAAAGAGGAAATAGGGGTAATATGTACAAGCAGGTTATGACACGTAATTTACGCGTAAATCAAATTTGACCGGTGGGTGTGTTTGGTTGTCTCGCACATATGGCGATGTTCTATACAAAATGCGATGATTGTTACGTTTCTGAGTGCTTTCGTGTGTACCGTGACGCTTCGCTGTTCGTGATGAATAGGAATAAAGCTTGTGTTTCCGAGCGTTTATAGGCACGCAGATATTATTGTCTTGTGATTTTTATTTTTTATACCCCATTGCTATTGAGTATTAGTAAGTAATACGGATTATAAAAGTAGGATCATATTTATTTAAGCGGCGTATGAGAAGAGTGTTGCGTAAAATATTTAAATATAGATGTTCAGATAAATTTCATCGACAAAAAAAAAAAAATACTTATAATACTTATGATACATGCATAAAATAAAAAAGTGTATTATTAACAATATTGTATAGTAAGTAATCTAATATAGGTAGTTAATATATATTTTTTTATTTAGAATGGTTACATCGAATTTAATATACAATTAACTTATCAACACATGGAAAACGTATATGCGTGCAGTTTTTGCAAATGACAAAAGTGAATTTTCATTTTATTTTGCCTAACTTATAGGTAATAAGGTTTACAATTTTTGTCAGCTATCTAGTTAAAATCAAAAAATACCGCAAGATAGCAATCAGAAGGGGAGAAGAGGACAATATGGTCTAATGAACTAATTTGCATGATTATCATTGATAGATTGTTTTGTGTATTGTGACCTTATGGCACTATCTTTCTATTATAAATTGATTTTTAAATTAGAAATACTAATTTAGTATAATTTAACCTAACATGGTTGATTTGATTAGATCGTGAATTTTAATTAGGTGCTAATTTGATTGCGATCAGAATATCGTAACTTTAATTAAATATGTAAAAATGAAATTCAAGTTTAATTAATATGTGGATGATGTAAAGTAATTCATATTACACGGTGAATAAATGTTATCTTACTTCTTACTATAATCTTATTTTTTATATTATCTTATACTAATATTACTACTACTAATGTTATAAAAAAGAAAGTTTGTGGTTGGATTTTAGTAATGCTTTTACGCAAAAGCGATTGAACAATTTAAGATGAAATTTGTCATACAGATGTAACTTGGATTAACGTATAGTATTCCCTTTTTCTCTGTAAACTACTATACGGTTACAGTCATCGGTAATAGCTAGTGCACTATATTTAATTATATATATCGTTAAATACTTAAACCAGACTCGAATCTATTGAGAAAAATTCTAGTATCATAATTTGGATTGTTTACATATATTTTTTCGATATACCGCCTATTTATGTATATCTTCGACTATCTACTGTTTATTAGTAGCTACAATTACCATTGACCTAACAGCATGCTCTGATTACTACACGTACACAATTCTAATAAAAAGACCATTGCTATTTTAAGCAAAACAATGAGAGCCGGGACTCTGGCACATTATCCGCTAAACAGTCACTTATTAAGTCCGTTCGCATTTTACGCCACAAAAAACTATAAGCCACCCCACCGTTTAGTGGTGGTGGAGAACACCTGCGCGGTTCGCATCGAATTTGAACAATATGATGCTTGCCACTTGTTCTACAATTGATGCACAGAGCATGTGTGCATCTTAGTTTTTATTTTAATACTAATGTAGCAAACGAATATGTTATTCACCTGTTAGTAAGTGGTCACTGCCACCCATGGACATTTGTAATAACCCCAGATAAGACAAAGTGTATATTATTGAGGTTAACCACAGATGCGCTGCTTCTTTTACACCGTTACTAGGTAGATTTGGCTCTCAGTGACATGTTAATGTATCATTGGAATTTGTTTTTACAGTAAGTATTTAATGGAAAAATAAACCGCTTATCATCACTTTCACTACCGTTATAAATATTATTGAATTTTCCTCTAAAAAAGTTGCACTCAAATCAGCCGCATGACCTTCTTTCACCCCCTACAAGTAGTAATGAAGAATTATTATTTTTAACGTCACACTCCACTGTTTTGTTTAAGGATTTCCTTTCTATAAGTCTCCTTAGTATCCGAACAAACACGTTTACTCTTGTGACTCTTTGTAGTTTATTGTTTTTTTTTATTCGAATTATGTATACAAAAGGTATCAATCAAGAAGAAAGGCGAAACGTTTTAATATGTATAACTGATAAACTTGGTTTAGAATTGATAAACTTAACTTTTAATTATTTGATGTCAATTTATTTTTTTAATAATTTGACATAATTGTAATGTAATTGTGACGAATATTGATAGTAATCATTATACATATTGTTGTTAACTAACTAAATCAATAACTTTGTAAATTTTGCATGCCTTGATCGGTGGAACTTGACGGAATTAATTATTAATGTAATAACATTTTTTGTACCCTTGTTCATGCAAATAAAAATATTTGATTTGATTTGATTTGGTTTTTCTAAACTATGATGCGTTGTCGCTCCTCGTACTTGCTTCTTTGTAGCCCATAAATATCATAATATATTAAAATGTTTTTCATGAGACGTCAGTTAGTAGTTACCTAATTAGGCTTTTGCGTTTAAATAGCTTTTTATAACTGAAAATAATTTTGGATAACAGCATCTAACTACACATGTAACAATAGATACACGTTCTAAGAAAATTGCGATTAATAAGTAGCTAAGCATAGAAAAAAATAACGTGTATACATAATTTTGGTTAAATCGGTGGGGTTAACTGGTTTAATATTCAGTTGTAAGATTTGACCACACTACTAATGATATAAAGTTGAATCAAAACATAACTACAAAATTTTATCTCAATTAATCGAATGTATATATTGTGTATACATGTGTATACACGTCAACATCTATGACATATCGCCTTTCCGATAGATAAAAGCACATAATATAGTAAGACAGTGTCCGAACATTATCTTCAATGACTAGTGAATACGGACCCTCGAAGTGGGCTGACAAATAAATCATTGCTAATACGATTTTGCTTCAACATATTTTGCCCCAAGCTCCCCTAAAGGATGACTTTAGCGTATTCAACTTTAAGTACATAGTTATATGTGTAGGAGTATTTTTCCGTCTGTGAGATTACATAAGTGTTGTAGGTGAGTGATTATGGGATAATATTCTTAAAGCTATAACTCGTTCGGATTTGACTCGAAAGTACTACCGCCTTAGTTATTTTTGCCTAATAAAAGCCATGCCATGTGATGTGATTTATGTGTGAGTGTAAAGGGTGTGTAAGCTTGTAGGTGTAATGCGAAAGTATCACTGACATAATTACATATTCTATTCATTCCTATCTTGTATGTAAAAAAAAACTATTTAGACATTGAATTGGAGATGTGACCAGTGTAAGACCTCTGTTCACAGATTAAGCTTTAAATTGTATATTTTCAGTGCAATGATTATTTTTATTAATTGTGGTTGTACAAGGCTATATTTTTACAATTTCCCTAGTTTTAATAAAAACCGCAAACGATCAACAAGCTTATCTTTCGTTAAGTGGTCACTCATACATAAACCGTATCAAATAGGACAGATGTATAAAGGTTGAACACAGACGCCTCGCTGCCTTTTAGAACTTTGTTAAAATGCCTTAGCTGTCCCACATCACACTTTTGAAATGTGACAATATATTTAATTTTCTACATTTTTTTTATAATATAGAAGTAGCTAACAAACATGCAATTCACCTGGCGGTAAATTGAAGGTGGTAGAACTCTTTGTGGTTCGACTCCGGAAGCACCACCGCCACACCTATTTCTGCCTAATAACAGCAGTGTTATGCGCTGCTGTGTTCTGGCCTGAAGGGTGTCGTAAGGGAGACATACTTTTCGAGGCATTCCATCTTAGTCCTCAGGGTTAGCAACGAACCTGTGGCTAACTTTAGATGAGACTTTGATCTTACTTACGGTTGATTACAAATGTCCATGGGCGGCAGTAGCCACTTACCATCAGGTGACCTGCATGCTCGTTTGCTACTTCCATACTATAAAAAAATGGTTACTGCCGCCCATGAACATCTGTTATCAACATGAGATAAAATTAGTCTTACCGACGCTGGCGTGGCTACAACTGAGGACTAAGTTGGAACGCCTCGGTTAAGTATGAGTTTCTTACCACACCGTTTAAATTAGAGCACAGTATCGTTCAATAACGCTGTTATTAGGCAGAAATAGATGAGACGGACATGTCTCTGGAGTTGAACCCCTGTGGTTCAACTTCTACCTAAAAAATAAGAATAACATTTTACAACCGGAAAAATTAAACCATTTCTACAAAACATTACGAAACAAACATCAAACAGTTTTAACAAAATTATAATCCTACAAATACAACACATTATGCTACTACTTTACTTGTATTTAAAAACACAAAACGCAGAACGAAAGTTGTGAAATAAACAACTTGAAACAAAGAACAGAGGAAGTTGTTCACAAATGGAACAAGTGCACACACGCGCAGTTAATCTGCTGATGATAAATGACGGTCCGAGCTCTTGATTCTACTGGTATACAGGATGATTGTTTCTTAATATTTTGTACTATGTATAGGACAGTATAGACTATGTATAGTACAGTATAGTACAGTACAGTATAGAGCGTGTACGCTCTATCAGTGCCTTATTATAACTTGTATGATGTAATTTAGACATACTCTAATTAAGTCAACGATAATACAGACTTTTGGATTAAATGCTACTTATATATGTCTATTAAACTATGATAATGTCTGCTTACGACTATTTAGCAATGGCACACCTTCGTATTATGATTTAATTTATCTCCATTATAAATTAGTTTGAGGATATTTTTTTATTAAATGTAAAAGAAAGAAATTAGAACTTTAATTTACATTTGGTCGAGTTAATGCAAGTTTTAATGTCAGTAAAAATACATTATCATAATTATGACCTTAATGCCATAAGCAAGTAATAAAGGAAATATAAAAATACTGCTATTTATTTAGTATTGTTGGGAAAGTAATAATTTAATATTTACACTAAAACACGTAAATATAACAATTAATCATATATTTACATTTATAAGCCATACGAATTAATTTTAATAATAGTTTTGAGCCACAAATATTTGTAGCCTTTTTAATACATATAATGACTAAACAAAGAGCTTACCTATTTAGTGAAGGCAAATCTTCACTTTTTATAAGATTGAAGTAACAATCGAACATTCAGTCCACCTGATGGTAAGATGCCACTCGCCCATTACATGTCGAAACAATTTCATATAGAACAGAGGCTATTACTGAAGTTAATCACAGATGCGTTGGTACTCTCGAGGGCTAAGATACTCGTCCCATATGAAAGTAAGCCGGCAACCTCTTGCTACCGAGGACGAAGATACTCTCCTCATATTAAAATGAGCCGCCAACCGTAACCTTCCACCGAAACGCCAGAACTCCTTCACGCTATATGCCGTGGCGGCGGTACCTCCCCGGTGAAACCATACTCGTTCAACTACCCTACAACCTTACTGTGACGCCAACAACAAAACAAACTTGTAACTGAAATTCAATATGAATGGAATATAAAAAAAAACTACACCCTGTACATCAAATAGGCGTGACTTCGCGACCGGTCCACAGATTACGCCGCATAATAGCACTGCATCGATTATGTTACGTATTAACTGAAACAATTACCTATCCCGCGGGTCAACGGACGGCTGCATCGGATTAAACGTAATGATCTTTTGATGAGCTACTTGCGAGGAGTTTTTCAGTGTTCCAAACCTGCGACGTAAACAGAAATTTGTCTCGCAAATTGCAAAACTTATAAGACCATAAACCTTAATAAAAGCTTTTAAATAAAAGATAATGGTTTGGGATAACCAGGATTCGCGGAAGCTCTCTTATAAAGATATTTTGATTCGAAATTCATATTACTGCTACTGATATTTTTGGTTAAAAACAGTTTAATTCGATTATCTAGGCTTATTTTGTCATTGTTTTTAGAAATGTGAAGCAGGAAACGAGTACGAAGTCATATGTCGGTACCTGTTCCTGCCACCTAAGGACATCTGTGATTAACGTCAAATACAAGTCTTTTTTTTAAGCTCAATAAATGTTCAACTTTGGCTCTTCCACTGAAACGTAAGAACCTCTGTACGCCAGATATATATACAGCAGGTACTGGATCGAATCATACTTCTTCTAATTTAAGATCCTCATAAACTTTATTTTTTCGAAATTTAAAAGTATAACGTAACTTCTCTATAGACAACACCATATCATACCATAGACCTAAAGATGCTTCCTAGTATACATAGGTATCTAAATTGAGCTTTGAATTCGACGATTAGCCCCTCAATTAAGGGTATTGTACATTTGAATGCTTGTTACCGGGTATGAGCTAAGGCATTGTTTCGATATTTGGTATTGGTCGTCTGATTGCTGGTTTAGTGTCTGATTGTACTGCGTTGGACCATTTCCGTTGCTAATTGGCCTCTATTTTGGTACTAAGCTCTGATTGACAACCTGATTTGATCTATTCAACTGAGTAACTTTGAAGTTAGTACTTGTGTTCATTTGTTTGACTATGGTGATAAAAGTGTTCTAGCACACTAAAAGATTAGTGGATATAAATAATTGTAGAGATTTTTATTAAAAAATGAGGTAATAAGCCGGCATGCAGTGAACCTGAAGATAAATTATTATGCGATTCATCTTCACGTAGAACAAGCCAAAGTTGTTTTGACATGGTAAATTGTGTTCTATCAACATTCATACGGATTTGTGAATGTGTCGCATATTAGAGTTTTTTGTTTTAAGCGGGTATGCAATCAACCTGATGTTTCATGCTAAAAATAATGATGATAGTAGAGCCACCCCGCTTGAACCATACTGGATTTCCCATCTTTCAGGGATAGAAATAATAAAATATAAGTAATACTTAAGACATTTCTCTTTTTTCAATATTGTATAAGAGTATGGTATTATTAACTGTTGCGAGGAGTATTAGTATCAGTAGAAGCATAGTGCAGGAGAATAATTGACACAAGCTAAAGAATAATTTTAAAAATAAATGAAAATGAATTGAAATAAATGAAATGAAATAAATGTGAAAAAAAAATCACTAAGAAAGTAACAAAAACTTAGCTATATTGGTTTGTGTGCTATTTACATTTTTTATTTATATTTTATTCAACAAAACCTGAATAAAGATGGCCACCAAGTTGGTACAACATCGAACGGTATACATACTCTTTAAGTCATAGTTAAGTCTAAACATCTTGTTTCATTATACCTTTTACTATATATACCAAAAAATAACAACACTACACAGTTACAAAGCAGCATTAGCCGTGGTGGCAAAGGAGAAAAATATTTACCTTTTAACCTGATTACTACATTATTTCCATAAAACCTACCACCTAATTCAATAAAACCTAGTGCTTCAAACGCAAAATGTACAACAGTCCCTTAATCGAGCGGCTAATAAGCAAGCCTCAGCTCTATGACGTCAGTGACTCCAGGCAAACAGACCGCATGCCAGCGCACAGGCTTAATGTACCGACAGAAAAAAAACATCGTTATCTGTAAGGGAAATAAAGACTTTGAC
>MOOZ01001128.1:198762-212860 GCA_002930495.1 Cecropterus lyciades
CTTCCGTGCTATAAAGAAAAAAAAATAAAAAATAAAATAAAGAACTTAAAAGGAGGCAGAATTCGTCGTGATTGGACTACGAAAGCATTACCGCCACACCTATTTCTACCTAATAACAGCAGTGTTACGCATTGCCGTATTCTAGTCTAACGGGTGTAGTAAGGGATATAAACTATTACTTCAGAGACGTTCTAACTTAGTTTAGAAGCAACGCATCTGTGGCTAACCTCAGTTAAGATTCTGGTCTTATCTGGGATTGCTTATGCAGATGGGTAGCCATGGCCACTTATCATCAGGTGGACTGTATGCTCGTTTGCTACTTTCATTAAAAAAAAATCTTAAAAGATAAACATAAACATAACATAAAAGCTTTCTACACTCATAGCTCCACAGTAGGATTTTCTCTTGTGTCGTGGGTGCCATGGACACACAAAGACGAATACATAAACACCCAGACCCAGAACAGAAATCTAAACTTATCATTCAGATGGTTGTCTGGCCAGGGATCGAACCCGGGACCCACTGCGTGTCAGACCGGTATGGTGACCGCTCCGCCACGCGGGTCGTAGATGGTAAAGATGGTAGAACTGGTTGTCGTTCGACTCCAAAGGCACGAACGCCACATCTATTTCTACCTAATAAGAGCAGTATTAGGGTGTCGTAGTTTGAAGGATATGATAAATGTAGTATGTATGTTTATCGCAGTTCTTAGGAATAGCAACAACATCAAAAGTGTAATTAATCTTATCTGCATGCGTTTGTTACTTTGTATTATTATAACAAGAATTCCGTGTTGTGGCACATATCCATCATAACTAGAATGCATTTGCGTAAAAATTAACCAATTATTTAATATTCAGCATTCAGGCGTCTATCGAGTGGGTAATCGTATGCAAAACACTGCGTGACAGTCAATTCCATATGGATCAGAATAAGATATCGTTTCAATTACTTCGATGTTTTATTATTTCGATAACGTACCTTTACCATAATTTAAAAAAAGGACGTAAATACCAGTCATTTTCAAATCACCGGTCACTATATTATTACCCATTAAATGTTTAAACAAAAAGTGATCTTACACGTTTTTCCTTGAGTGTACTGAAGAAAAATAGTCTTAGATTATTTATTTATATTAAGATTTAAATTTAAATATTTTATGTAGAAGTATATTCAAGGAAAATAGTCTATGATTATTTTTATTACAAGAAAAAAATAAAATATGCCACTATTTAAGCTTAAATAAAAAATAAAAAAAAAACCACCAACCCTAAACCCCGAAACCGTAATGCAACAGAGTACAATAGAGTATCAGCGGCGTTGTAAGTCGCTTAATGAATATTGCAGTCAAATGCAAGGTGACTGATGTTCGCTTCACGCCGCTAAAGTCATATTAACTGCTCTTGTTGCTGTATGGTATTTTGTAAATAAATGACAACAATTATATAAATTTTTGCACGATGTGCTATTCATTTCGACGTTCAGGTTCAGGGTTCGATCCTGTGTTTAGTTAAAGTTATCTCACAATTATATTTATTTATTAAATTAATTTAAATTTTCAATATATCAAGTATCACTAGCTTTTAGCTATGATCTTAATAAAACCTGAAAAATTAAAAACTCAAGACATATTTATCTATTCGCACTTAGACAACGAAGTAAACTGTAAGATTGGAGATCTGACATAAAGAGACTGATTCCCTAATGAGGGTTTGTGCCCATAGTCACGGCATCATGCATTTTGGTAGCTGTAATAGTTGTTGATGTTATACAATAAGACGCTACTTACTACCCATCTCCTAGAGACTGTTCCTTAATCGCTTGCGATATCCACGGGATAATAGGAAGTAGCGCTATTCACCGACGTCACACGTTTAAATAAAGTCACTTTAATATTTCTGTCATTTAGTCCGTTACTCATAAAAACGAGACACAATGTCAGCGAAAACTCGCATATAATAATTAAGACAATAGCACACCCATTTATTCCCCGAGTATCGTGCCTTTGTTCCGCTTTGTTCCGCTTCACGTAATAATTCTAGTGTCTAGAAATATGATATTCATTTTGTAAGGATAAGTTATTTGTTATGTTATTTCGTGTTATATTTATATAGTTTTTAGTTTATCTTAAAAAGTCTAAGTTTTGTTGAGTAAAACTCTTACTAATTTGTCCTCTACATTTCTTGTAGAGTAAAATATGTATGTATTTGTTAAAAATGTATTTGTTAAAATAATTTGGAGGATCGAGGATAAGTAATTATATTTTCGTCAATTTTTACAAATGATGTCCGTCTATTTATCTGTAAAACTACTTCATATAATTTGATTGAAAATAGATTTATGTTCCGTATCTTGAATTAACATTCAGTCTTTATTTAATCAAAATCCATCGACTCTCAAATTATTATAACCCTAAGGTTATATTTTATTTTTAAAGAACGGGAAGGACTTTGGAATACATCTAGATTTATTTTTGTTGAACTTTTACAAATATTTTTTTCTATACATTTTATTATTATTATTGTATGGAAGTAGCAAACGAGCCTGCGGCCAACCTGATGGTAAGTGGCTACTGCCGCCCATGGACATCTGTAATCAACACTAGGTAAGATCAAAGTCTCACCTAAGGTTAACCATAGATGCGTTGTTACCCCTGAGGACTAAGATGGAATGCCTCGGAAAAGTATGTCTCCCTTACCACACCCTTCTGACCAGAACACAGCAGCGCATATCACTACTGTTAAGTGGCAGAAATAGGTGCGGCGGTGGTGCTTCCGGAGTCGAACCACAAAGAGTTCTGCCACCTTCATATACCAGTTTCAATAAGTAATTATCAGAGTTTATATTAAAAACATAACACAAAGTTACATGTATTTACAAACAAATTGCCTCTCACAATAAATTCCTTAACTTTGTAACTTAAATCCTTGCACTTACAGCTCTATGTGTAATGACAAATTGCCTATCACTATCAATTCTTTAATTTTGAACTTAAATCCTTGATAAAGCTTTTCTATATACCTTTGTTATTTGTACTTGACTTACAGAAAACGTTCACGTAATCAATCACGATTTGCATTTAAAACATTTAAAAAACAAGATTTTACTCAATACTCCTCACTACGTTTGAGATAATAAGAGGCATAATATTTAAAAATGTACATGAAAAATTCTGTGCCCCTAGTCAAAAAGGTATAAGTCTGATTTTTACTGATTTGTCTTTTAATGCCAAAATTATTTCAAAAATGTATATTTTGTTTCTGATTTTTTTAACTAACATCTATTGATAGATTTCGTTTTAAAAATCTCCATTTTTGGTATAAAAATTTAATTTGTCAAAAAACGGACTTATGCCCGTTTTCACTAGGGGCACAGAATGAACTTCGTACAATGACAATAGGGTGACAACAATAGCATACACGCACGGGATGGATAAAAAAGCCATATCACTTGAACACCTGCGATTGATTTCAATACAACCATTATTGATCGATTAGTAACGAATCCCATTCATTTTGTCACAGCATATTGTACCATGTTGACTTTGATATAAGGCGTAAAGTCGTGTGAGGTTTTAAGCGAAATTCGTATATCAATTTGAGCATTTGCCTCTAGAAAGGGTTACGCGGATGACTACGACGGTTTTGAAAATGATGATTCGTGTTCATCAATTTGTTTTGTCATCGGGCTTTCAAAATTAAATGATTTGCATAAATTGACCAGGATATTAAATGTAACCTCTTCTTCGTTATAACTAGGGTACATTTAAAATAGGATTATGTTACATTTTGCAAGGTGTATTTTGCAATGAGGTAACCCCGCCACATATATTTCTAATCAGTTTATGATTCAATACAAACGTATGATTTCCAGTTCATTATCACATGAGATGACCATCTGAGTCCTCGAGAGTAGCAACGCATCTGTAATTGACTTGAGATAAAACCCCTATTCAATATGAAGTTACTTACAGATGTCCATGAGCGGTAGAGACCTCTTACTCAAGTGGATAGCGTGTTCGTTCCATCCATCCATCCATCCATCAGCCCTTGAAAGTCCACTGTTGGACATAGGCCTCCCCTAATCTGCGCCAATCATGTTCGTTCGCTACTTCAATATTATGAAAAAACATGTATCGTCCAGTATATCGTCATTAATTTTAAACATAATTTCTGTTGATTCTCTAACATAGTTACTTGCATATAATAATCCTCAATTGCTGTTGTATTCTGGTCTGCAGGGTGTGGTAAGGGAGACATACTTTTCCGAGGTATTCCATCTTAGTCCTCAGGGGTAGCAACGCATCTGTGGTTAACCTTAGGTGAGACTTTGATCTTACATTGGGTTGATTACAGATGTCCATGGGTAGCAGTGGCCACTTACCATCAGGTGGGCTGCAGCCTCGTTTGCTACTTACATACAAAGAAAACTTGCAAAGCGTAAAGACACCTCTACGCTAACTGTGCACCTTTGCATACCACAAGACTAACAACATTTCACCGTTACCTGTATGGATTCCATAATCGTAGAATCCATTACAATGAATCCGAAGGGCGTTTGCACTACACGTGAATCATGCGCATAATATATGGAATGCGTAAACGTGAGAAAGGTATAATATACGTGTGACCTAGATTTATACGGGTAGTTTAACCTAGAATCTAAATCGGTTTTATTCAGTTTATGTATAAGTCTGAAGTCCATGGTGACAATCTAGACTATGTATTCATTCCGTTTACTTCAATACCGTTTCAATGTTAAAAGTCATCAGTATATATAGCTGAAGTGATACTTGATCGTAAAAACTGGACCTTATTACTTTATGACCTTAGGACCTGGACCAATTAAGGGTCCGACGTTCCCCATCAAGTGCACTGCGTTAAGTGGATATATACTTTCTAGTCCCGAGGCGGAAACCGTCTAAGGGTACCCGACGCCGTTGGAGCGACGCCCGGTTATGTTGGATTTTTACCGCACTAAAACCCCCCGGTGGTCGTTCTCGGTGTTGCGAAAAGGACTCCGAGAACTCCAAAGGAACACAACCGGACTCCTCTGAGGTTTCGTCCCATGTTCCTTCACCATTGTAGCAAGTGAAAATATTGCAGCAAATATTTATGGTATATCAATACGTATTGACATTATTATAACTATTATATATATAGTATATATTAATTAACCTTTTTTATAACCAGTACCCGTACACACAACAAATTACCTAAACGTATTACTAAGAATAATTTGCCCATAATTTTCCACCACACCTTAGCTATATAGTCAAGTGGACTCGTCCACTAATGGCCTAATAATATATGCTAATTGCTTGTAAACTAGGAAGACAATGGGCAATTATGATACATAAATAATGGCTCTAAAAGCATCATTTATGTAATGGAGGTCACTTAAAATATTAAACAGTAGGAATTCATTAGAAAAATCCAAACGAGACCACCCGCGTGATCAGGTAACCAATTATAATGGCGTCACGTGGGATATAATATTAAGAAAAAAAACATGCCGACCATCTCCAGTTTATTTGGCTTATCCAATAACAGTTGAAGGAGAAGGTTGAACGGTAAGAAGGTTGAAGGAGGTAGAGTTCTTCGCGATTCGACTCCGGAAGCACCTGCCAATTTATTTCTGCCTATTAAGTCGATGTTGAGCGCTGTAGTGTTCTAGTCTCAAGCGTGTGGTAAGGGAGACAGGCATTCCGGATTTGATATATGAGGCATACCAAATCCAAGGTATTCGGGGATAGCTACGCAACTGTGGCAAATCTCAGGTAAGATTCTTATCTTGTCTGGGGTTGATTATGGAGTAGCATGCAGGCTCGTTTGATATTTCTACATTATAAAAAACCTTCCTGACATCTCAACTTTTAACGTGGATGATACGGTAAGGCAGACATATGACGTACTAAAAGGTGCTTCAACTTAGCCCTTAGTACTTCAGCCAGATGACGTCCATGGTTAAAGGTATACATCCAATAAAGAACAGTTCACGGCTTACAAAGCGACAACAGTTTTAATTAAAATGGTAGAACTCTGGTGGTTTTTGTTCACATACTTACATGTGACTTATAAAATTAACTACAAACTTTAGTGGTCACTGCTCTCTCTCTATCGTTAACCCATTATTGTCCCACTGCTGGGCACGGGTCTTCTCTCAGAATGAGAGAGTTTTAGGTCATAGTCTACCGCGCTGGCCAAGTGCGGATAGGTAGACTTCACACACCTTTGAGAATTCTTTTTTTATTATCTTCTCACGATATTTTCCTTCACTCCAACTTAGTCATCAGGGGCTGCAACACCTGTAATCGCCCTTAGATATGATCCCAGTTCTTGGGATTAGTTATGACCTCGTAGAATGGGCGGCAGCGACAACAACGTTTTCTTCATAAGATTAAAAAGCATGCAGTCCGCCTAATAAGTGGTTACTGCCGGCTATGATTATATAAATTCCTGAAGAACAGAAATTCTGCCAGAAGCCGATTACAGATTCGATATCTTGTGGACTAAGACGGTCGCCGTTTATGTATGTCAAGCTGATACCACACCAATCCACCGAAACGTTGCGCTTCAAAAAATAAGCGAGGCCATGGTACACCTCCGCCTCGTCCCAATTGAGCCATACTGGACCATCTAATTTTAAAATAACAGGTTAACATTTAACAAATACAAAAGTCTTATATCCAATTTCCAAGCAATCATTACCTAGCTTTCATGATTCAGAGCTTCCAAGTGGAGTCAATAACCTGTACAAAACAAAGACTGGTGCTCTCTTATCAACATTTCGACACGATTAACAAACCATTTGTTCTGTCGCCATAAAGCTTCGCGTCACACAAAGAAGTTTTTAATAAAATTTGACGGCTCGCACTCATTATCTATATATTGGGTGGTGGGCTAAAGTATAGATATCGGAGATTAATTAGAAGTTAAGTGAAAAGAAATTAGCCTTACACATATAATACCTATGGATAAAGATAAATTGATTTTACTTATCGCTGCTTTGAATGAATAATACCACAACACAAAAAAACGTATTTTACAGAAGAGCTAGAAAAAAAATGAAACAATGTTTTTTTAACGAATGAAGTCAAAATAATAAACAATACATGTAGTTAGGGCACCCGGTTTTCATTTTTTTTTTATTTATTTATTTTATAGTACGGAAGTAGCAAACGATCATGTAGCCCACCTGATGGTAAGTGGCTACTGCCGCCCATGGACATCTGCAATCAACCCTACGTCAGATCAAAGTTTCACCCAAGGTTAGCAAGGTTAGCACAGATGCGTTGCTACCCCTAAGATGGTATGCCTCGGAAAAGTATATCTCCCTTACCACCTTACCCTTCAGGCCAGAACACATCAGCGCATTACACTGCTGTTATTAGGCAGAAATAGGTGTGACGGTGGTGCTTCCGGAGTCGAACCACAACGAGTTCTACCACCTTCATGTTACGAATATCAATGAAGTTTGTTACGAACATGCTAACAAAATGAGTTTGCTTTAACGGTAACATATTGACCACAAATTATTTGATACTAGCTGAAGTACGCGCTTCGCTACGTGACAAAAAATGTGACGTGACGTGACGTGGGCTTCATGCTCGTTTGCTACTATCCATATTATAAAAAAAAAACGTACTTTCTAAATATACAGATAGATAACTTAACCAAGTACCTTTAAATCGCTCATACTTTTGTTTTACACCACACCCGACCAATGCTATCTTCAGTAAACACCTCATTTATAAACATTTGTGTTTTCGTCATCTTTCATTACCGATAAGTTAGTTATTCGTAGTTGACGTACATATTACAGAACAAATGTATCGGTATACTTGATTATGAAAGTGATAAGAACTTTCATATGAGGCGATCTTAGTCTTCGGGAGTAACAAGGTATTTGTGATTAGTTTCAGACAGAACCCCCAGTTTGTACGAAGTTGCTTACAGATATTCAAAGACTGCACTGACCACTTACCATCAGATGAAGTTCATGCTTGTTTGCTACATTAATTTAATAAATGAAAATATCTTGAAGGTGGTAGAACTCTTTGAGGTTCGACTCCGGAAGCACCACCGCCACACCTATTTCTGCCTAATAACAGCAGTGTTACGCACTGCTGTGTTCTAGTATGAAGGGTGTGGTAAGGGAGACATACTTTTCTGAGGCATTACATCTTAGTCCTCAGGGGTAGCAACATGTCTGTGGCTAACCTTGGGTGAGACTCTGATTTTATCTAGGGTTAATTACAGATGTCCATGGGCGGCAGTAGCCACTTACCATCAGGTGGGCAGCATGCTCGTTTGCTACTTCCATGATGTAAAAAAAACTATTTATCATGACTTTTTTGTAAAAACGGTGATTTACAAATTAACAATTGTTACAATTGCAACATACATATTAAGTCACATTTTTTCTCGTATAGTAGTTACATAGTAATATTCTCTACATCTAGTTGATGTTGCACCATAGAGCCGAAATACTACAATTCACATCTTCCCGACAAGTGTGTGTTTCGCGATCTCATGCATCACGGAACGTAGAATCAAAGTAAAATTCAAATATTCCTGCTCGATACATTTGTAAAATGAAGTACACGTGCCTGTGTAACATCTCGTAGGGGGGTTTTTATTAATAAGTTTAATATTACAGTAAAAGAAAAATAGTTAAAGGTTCTGATAGATATCTCAAAGTAAACCAGTCTTAACTTGCGACTATTCTCTACATTCTTTTCTGAAGGATAAACTGTAGCCGGTGGGAGCACAAAGATGAATACATACCACCCAGACTCATGACTGAAATCTAAATTTCTCATTAAAATATCAGTTTAGCCAGGGATCGAAACCAGAACCCACTTCGTGCCATTGTAAGGGGTGGTCACGATATTTTTTAAAAGAATACTCGTAGAAATATCACTTCGAAAAATTTGAATCCTCTACTTTATTAGTAATAGCAGGCTAACACTACTCTCACCGGGGAAGAGCCCGAAAGGGGCATTGCGCTTGGACTCCGGTTGCGTTCCATTGGAGATCCCGGAGTCGTCCACACAGCGCTGAGGACGGCCACCCGGTTTTAGTGCGATAAAAATCCCACATAACCCGGCGTTCCTCCCCCGGTGTCGGGTACCTTTTGAAGGTTTCCCCCTCGAAAAAAAAAGGCTAACACTACTCAAATATGTTTATGTAACACCTTGACACTAAAATGGTAATTTTATTTTAACCGGTACATTTTAGTCACATGAGTTCACATCACTTTACAAAATCAAATCAAATAAAATTTACGAATTTTATGATTTATTGCACCAATAAACTATTTATTGTCTAACAAAAACCAATTTTCAACCTTAAAGGATTTGTTATAAGAATGTCCCAACTTCCTAATAGTTAAATAGGGTAATAATCCAGAAGTCACGTCTGAAAAACCGTTATTTCAAATAAAACCATATAATAGATCATTGTGTCGTTATTTAAAACTTGATGAACTATTAAAATACTTTGTAGCTAGTAATAGCTTGGTTGTGTATTTTTAAGGCGTTAAAATGAACAATGGATGTTTCAATAATGATATTATAGCCAATAAAATAAGGAGACTCAGCTTTTACAAAGAGTACCTAATTGTTATAGGAAATACTTCATTTTTAGGATTCCGTATATATGGATAATTACGGACGGAGCCTTAGTAATAACTAAGGCTCCGCTTTCCGTTTGTCCGTCTGTCAGCAGGCTGTATTTCATGAACCGTAATAGCTAGACTCTTGAAATTTTCACAGATGATGTGTTTCTGTCGCCGCTACAATAACACTAAATAATAAAAATAGAATGAAATCAATATTCAAGGGGGGCTCTCATTCAACAAACGAAATTTTTTGCCGTTTTTTGATAATGGTACGGAACCGTTCATGCACGATTCCTACTCGCATCTGGTCGATTTTTGCTATCAATTACCCTGCTCTGCGTGTTGGTGAATATCACTGTGTCGATGTTACATAGAAAGATGCAGTTACCCATCTCCTTGATTTTATCCATTAGTCACTTCCTGCGACACCCACGGGAAGAGAGGGAGTGATGTTATGCCGTATGGTGTCAAGGCACAACACGGCATTATACATTCATTCAGTTTTTACAAAACAACATAATATGATAATATTGATTGTAACTATATTTGAATGGTTGCATTACATAGACAAAAATTGAGAAAAAATACGAAGTTCGTCTTATAAACATTTACACAAAGTGATAAAACAAGCACACGAAGCAATCAGTACAAATTGTATGCGTTAACGTAATAGATGACGTAGGTTATATTTATTTTTTAATTCTCTTCCTTTGTCGTGAGAGTGTGTTTGACGATCAGAATATGAGTCATCTGCGCGGGCGCATGTCAGATACAGGCTGATACTACGGCCGAAAAAAATACGATGAAATCAGTTTAATAATACATTATAAAATAACTACAAAATATATATTAAGTTAGGTGATGTATTACATGTGCAAGTTTAATAATATAAATTTTAATAAACTTGTACATGTAAGTTTTAATTAAATATAATACTAAATTACTTCTGTAACTTTACAAGTTATTGCTTTAATAATTCAGAATTTAAAATATAAGATAGACTTCTATTTTTTATGGTTAGTGGCCCCTGCCACCCATTTACATCTGTAATCAAGCCAAGAGAAGATCAGTGTCTTACCAAGGATACTCACAGATGAGATACTACCCCCTCGGATAAGCATGTCCCCCTTATTTCACTCCTCGGACCAGAACACAACAGCGCATATCACTGCAAAATTATCACAAAAGGAAATATGTGTACAAAAATCACAAATCAAGTCCAATAAAGTCAATCAGCTGAACGTTTTACGATGTGTACAGTTAACAATCTCACGTGTCTAGACTGCTCTAGATTGCTCTAGACTGTATACACCAGACACCATAGATTAGTTTAACAACGGCAAATTGCGTTGTAAACAAGTGCGCTTGCTTTGTTTCCAAATTGAAATTACATGGTGAATGACGTCATTAGTGGGGTTAAAGTTCTTATATACGTATGACGATACTTACTCTGGTTAATTCAAGAAATAACTTATAACCGTAAAGTATGACCGTTGAGTATTTTTACTTTGATAATAGTATTATTGATAAATACGTACTTGAACATATAATTCAAAAGAGCTTACTAAGTAAAATATTACTATGTGTTCCTTTATTAAAAACCTTAACTTATTGAATGTTAAATATCTACAAACGATTTATATAAAGAGTATGTTATAAGTAGATTTTTCATCAAAATCTACGTCATTTACATTGCGTACTTTTTATCTCATTCATTATTATTCATAATTTGCAAGTTAGCCATCATCCATAGCTTCCTTGTGAGGAATTTCCAAAGCGCTATGGCATGGGACTCTGCAAAAAAGGTGCAAAAAAACTCGATTTCGAAGTCGGTAATACATTCGCGATTCCTCTGGTGTTGCAAATGTCAGTGGGTGACGGTTTCCATCAGGTAGCCTGCATTGTCGCTACGTACAGCTACAAAAAAAATATTATTTCATGTTTAATTGTTATATTCATAACGGAGTACTGACTGATATTGGTGGATAAATTGGCTACTTATTAGAGCATTCACCTCATAATCATATTCCGCAGCAAAAAATTCAATTATGAAACGAAGTTCGCTGCCAATAGCCACTCAATAATGTTACTCAATTATTACCCATGTTTTTACCAATTATTACCCATTTTTAAAATATTTAATATTTCCATATGTAAGAAATAAGAACATTTTTTAAATAATATATGGATCTTTCGTTACTATTTGTATACGGAAATAATGTTCATAATATAGTCCTTTTCTCAATTACATAATAATTATTATTAAACAATAGGAAACTATTTTAGAGGATAAGAACGAACACATTAAAAACTCATAAAAAGCCGTCATTTATAAACTGTAAGGTTGTCAAATTTAACAACAATCAAACATAATTGCTCATTTAGTGAAAGTTTGTTCACATTCGCGATCAATATTACAAAACCAAGTTCATTGTCACTGAGTCACTGACCCACTGGATCACGCTGTATACAATCTGATGCAAGAGATAAGGTGCGTACACACTCGACTTTTTCACCCGGCCGGTGCCTACCCGTACCACCGTTCTACTTTGGATGTGACTCATCGGGAGAACAGGAAGCTGTGGAGATGTGTTTGGAATTAATGCATTGTTTTTGAGTGTGATTTAACAGATGGTGCTATTATTTAGCGAATGAATCATTTGTGGCGACAATATCAAAAGTACGTGCAGTTGTTAATCGTATTTTGTACTAGTAAACTAATAAGTAGGGTAATTTTTTAATAAATTTTTAAATGATATGATTGATGATCCCTAAATGATACTTAATCGATGATGATAAATGTTTCTTTAAATTAATGATCATTTTGTGTTTTAGCTATAAAAACATGAATATATATTTAAAAAATTATCAAACTACAGAATAATGTGTATTGCATTTAACTTTTTCTGAAAAAAAAAGTAATATGAAGATAAAAATAAAAATTAAAAGATAAGGCACTTATTGCAATAGTTAGGCTACCCATGTGGTGAAACGGTTACCATACAGTATCGATTCATTGTGGGTTCCGCGTTCGATTTTGGGCTACACATCAGAATGTAATTGTGATTTCTGTTCTGCACCAATGGCACGCAACACATGAAAAAACTTAGTGTGGCGCGATGTGTGCAGAAAGCATTACTTATTTTATACCAAATTAATTTAATTCATGCGAGATGAATCTCTATACCTCCTCTGTTCTTCTGCGCGGTTGACCAAACTGAAGACGATGTCTCGAAGCATTTCTTCATCTATTTAATGCCGAAAATATTTAACTTCTAAACGATTCAAATTATAATTAGGAGGATTTGAATAGCAGCTTCACATGTGAATAAACACTTACCAAAGGGTGTGCTAGTCAATATTAACCTCTATTACTTTGTTGGAAGGTACTCATAGTATTACAAACATGGTAAGTTTAATTTGGTCAGTATCACCATAGTTGACCTGTACAGTTAATACAGTCCAAATAACCAATAGTAATCTTTTAATGTCGCCTTTTGTTGGAACATGATTGAAACGGACGACGCCACATTTTAACTTTTTATGGATTCGTACTTAAAAGAGAAATAGTTCATTCGATGGTAAGTCAATAAGATGAAGAAGGACAAGGACGTAGCCAGGATTATCTATAGAGAGGGGCAAATCAAGAATGTATGCAGATAGAAACTATATTGTTTTAATCGTGGTAGTAGTGGAGGTAAAAATCTATACATATAAATAAAATTGAAGTGTCTGATTGTAATATCAAAATAACAGTTTTTTTACCAAATGCATATCGAAGTATATACGATACTGATAACAAAACAGCAATTACTAAAATTTTTGTCTGTCTGTCTGTTTGTTCCGGCTAATCTCTGAAACCGCTAGATCGATTTTGACGGGACTTTCACTGTTGGATAGCTGATATCATAAGGCGTAACTTTTATTTTTCAAAAATACTTAGGGTTCTTCGTAAAAAAAAAAACCCTCAACATTACTATTTTTTCCAAAATTGTTGATAACTTAGCTTCAGCGAACTCGATTCTCATGAAACTTGGAGTGTATGAACTCGATTCTCATGAAACCTGGAGTGTAAACATGTATTTAAAAAGAATAAAAAAGAACTATTAAAGGTATAAAATTTCGTTTAATGTATGTCACGTTACATTTCTTTTAAACGCGGGTGAAACCGCGGGTTCAGCTAGTTACAAATAAAAGACAAGTAATAGTTATTTGAGAAGGAATATGCGCGGTTCTTCGCATAACGTTTAAAATTTGTAATACAACGTAATCTTAATTTTTCTTGCACAGTTTTCTGACGTAATGACGCTTAACATATAGACTCAGATATAGTTTTAACACTAGAGTAGAAGAAGACCTTCCTACATTACTCGTTGAACACGGTTGTGCCAACGTTATTTCTGCCTAATAACAACAGTGTTATGCGCTGTTGTGTTCTCGTCTGAAGGGTGTGGTAAGGGAGACATACTTTTCC
>MOOZ01001128.1:247096-258792 GCA_002930495.1 Cecropterus lyciades
TCATTCAGATATCTGTCTGGCCGGGGATCGAACCCGGGACCCACTGCGTGTCAGACCGGTATGGTGACCGCTCAACCACGCGGGTCGTCAAAAATTAGTGATCTCTTGATCAGTAAGTTCACAATCGTAGTCATCACAGGTGGTTTTGTTTTTACAACCGCGACCAAGCCTCTGTTTGCTTCAATTAAAACTAGAAACAATAAACACCCAGGGTCACTGTTAACGGCAGTTGGTTTTAAATTTAACGACTGGGTGGTGTAAGTTATGAGCAGACGCGTTTTCAAATGATGCTTCGTGAATGAACAACTGATACGAAAGTCATGAGATGACGCGTTTCCAAATATTCATGCATGAATTGGTCGATCGATATGAGCGTAATAAACCGTCCAGTGCTACAAATAGATAGTAGTGTCATTTATTCGCAAACAGGACTAACCAAGCACATAAATAAGGGTCTTTTCTTATATATCTTAAAACGCCATTATTTTTTAAATGTTACAGTAAATCACTGAACGAAACTACAAGACTGTTATAATTAGTGAATCTAGATTTATAAACATTACCATTAAGCAAAGATAATTTTTAAAAACAATAATGTGCTTCCTTTTTAGGATTCCGTAGCCAATGGCGAAAATTGGAATTATTGTAGATTCGTCATGTCCGTCTGTCTGTCTGTCTGTCCGTATGTCACAGCCACTTTATTCGGAAAGTACTAAGTAATTAAGACTAGAGAGTTAAAACTTGGTATGTAATTGTATTCTATATACCGCTTCCCGAATTATCTAAGAAAATAATAAATATATTAAATTTAGGGGGGGCTCCTATGCATGGAACTGAAAATAAAAAAAAAAATCATCTTACCTACACGTGTACTATAAAGTTCTTCAAAAATGACATTGAGGTTTCAAACAATTGACTTTGAGAAAACCATTTTTCTCAAAGTCAATTGTTTGAGAGATAATCCTTTTCAAAGCGATAAAAAGTGTGCCCCCCACTCTAACTTTTAAACTAAGAGAGTGAAAAATCTTGATAAAACATGTGTTAGAGATGTCAAGGAAAACATATCTGAAACTTTTAGAGTCAGTGGAGACGTTTTAACGTAAAATCGCTGTCACTTATAATTTTTTCCTCACACTACAATGCAGGATTACACAGAGAATTTATAGGCAGTGATTGAAAATATCATGCGTAATTCAATTTTATGTGCTTGTTTATATTATAATGTTTACTGACAGAAAATACTTTGATTTATCACGAGACGGTGTTGCCTGATATTTATAAGAATTTTCATCTTGGATGCATTCTTTTTTAAGTAATATGGAAGTTGCAAACGAGCATCCATCTGATGGTAAGTGGCGACTGTCAGCCGTCATAATCTGTAGTCAAACTTAGAATTGTTGACCACAGATACGTAGTTTTCTCTGAGGACTAAGTTGGAATGCCTTGGGTAAGCATCATCCCTTCAAACCAGAACATATCAACACTGCTGTTAATTGACAGAATTGAAGATATTAATTACAGATAACAATAAGTGAAATGTAATTTTATCTTATAAAGATATACTTCCGTCTCCTGGGTCACTTATCAGTAATCTGGAAAAAACAATATATAAGATTAACTATTACTCGCGGTTTCGTACTATAGGTAATATAAGCATTTTACCCCTATTTACCCCTCTTAGGGATGAAATATCTTTTATCCTTTTTGTGTGTTTCTATAACATATATATATAACATTTAGTAGTTTAGGTACTGCAATGATGAGTCAAAATTGAGCATCCTTTCGCTTTTATGTAGTATTGTATAAAGATAATAAATATGGAACAGCATGAAGTAATAAGCTGAAGTAGTAATTTATTTCTTGAAAATTCTTGCCATTCTTACCCCATACATTCACGCAACAACATACAAACCTACATATACATATCAGTAAAGCCATACACATTAACAATAACATCGACGCCGCAGGGTCATCTTCAGTCTAATTATCTCAAAACTAAACAGCCCGAGTAAAACAACACACTGTGTTTGGTGTCAAAGCACTTTACATCTAAGACAGCGTGCAATATAAACGGTCCTTGGAACCACAGAGTTACTGACTTATAGAAATAGTAGTAAAATAAATAGTTCAATAAAAAAATGAAGAGTAAATTTGCTTTATGAGGTAAAATTTTTCTTATTACTTTTTTATGTATGTACCAAACGAGTATGCAGTCACCACTTATAAGAAACTTCATATGGAACAGGGATTCTATCTAAAGTCCAATCAACGACACCCTTCCACCGAAACGTCTGAAGTGCTTATCGCAAAATATATTTGACGACGTGGTGGAGCAGTCACCATACCGGTCTGACACGCAGTGCGTCCCGGGTTCGATTCCCGGCCAGATCTCAGCTCAGACATCTGAATGATGATTTTAGGTTTCTGTTCTGGGTCTGGTTGTTTGTGTATTCGTCTTTGTGTGCCCATGGTACCTACGACACATGAGAAAATCCTAGTGTGAGGCTATGAGTGTAGAAAGCGTTTATGTTTATATTGGTGTGCATTTATGTGAATAAGAATCATAGAAAATATACGAATGATCCACATAATTATTTTGTATTTTTGTAACATAGATAAAAAACAAAACAAAATGTTAAGGTAGTCATTTCTATAACAATATATGAACCTATTCTACATTCGTATGAAGATACAACCCCTTAATTTTGCTTAATTGACAATCCAAAGCACAATGTTAGCTTTAGCTGTCCAATAGTTCTGGCGATTTGTATAAACAGAATTATTCGTAGTGGTTGAGTAAAAGGTAGAGCCGTATTGGGTAATTTTGGTACTGTTGCGTACATCGGGCTAAGATCTTCTAATCCGATCGTAAAAGTTTATAACAACTTTGATACACCTATTTATTTTTCTTAATTTCCTTTTTAATCATCATTGGCTTTTCATTTTTTTGTGTGACTTAGTAGGCAAATATTAAAAATGATTTAATCGAATCGAATCGAAGAAAAGGTTGCAAATTTTTCGTAAAATTGTTTTACTGTACCTATTGTAGGATATCTTTTGTTATTATGCTTTATTAAACAATTAAAATATATAAATTATTCAATTTAATGAACTTTTACTCGAATGATTGCACTGATCATATTTATTTAGTTGGCCGTGTTGGTGATTTAAAAAAAACTAAGTCTAGAGAGAAAAAGCAACTAGGGTGAGAATTTTTAGCTGAGTCTTGAAAATATTATATAATTGTATAGCTGAATCTAAGGTAATAAATTGAGTGATTAATAATATTATGTAAATTAGCAGAGAAGAAGAAGACTTGGAGTTGATTAAAAATAACTGGACGAAATTAAATCTTTCATTGGAGATATAACTTCCATCTGGCTGATGGATGCAACTTTTGACAGACCACTGCTGGACATCAGCCTTTTCTAATCTGCGTCACTCTAAACGATCCTGAACCATTTGAAACCATCAGTTACCCGTCCTCTTCTTAGGATCATCATCTGGTCAGGGCTTACTCTGACTTGACGACCCGCGTGGCGGAGAGGTCACCATACCGGTTTGACGCAGTGGGTACCGGGTTCGATCCCCGGCTAGACAGACATCTGAATGATGAGTTTAGATTTCTGTTCTGGGTCTTGGTGTTTTTGTAATCGTCTTTGTGTGTCCATGGCACCCACGACACAGGAGAATCCTACTGTGGGGCTATGAGTGTAGAAAGCGTTTATGTTTACTCTGCATAAAACTTCAAGAACCGTAGACGCGATGCATAGCGGTAGAAAAGTGTGTACCATACTATCGTAAAATATATCAAAGGAAGTGAATTTGTACTAAAACCTAATTTTATTTCAATAACACTTAACTCCTCGGCAGTAGCATCACCGCTTAATCAATAGGAAAAACACTCGACCCTTTTGCATATGCAAATATGTGACTGGCGGTGTCTTTTATTAAACTAACTCAACTAACTTTGAACCTTACCTTCATTTTACTGAAGATAATATTGGAATGCGTAATTCAGAGTAAACTAACGTTGTTTCTGGCACTTTTGAAGTGAAACACGAAGACACAGTGTCAAACACAGTGTGATAATTAACTGTCTGTGTAAAGAGTGTTTTAGTATTGGTTGAAACATAAGATTTTGAGATATTTGACCATACTTACACCTTTTTAAACAAGTTTATTGTAAGTTATATCTCGTCAAATAATCAAGTTAAGAAAAAGGAAATCTGTTGATAAACAAAAGAGATAAAAATAATATAATATTTTCATATAAATGAAATTACTACTACACTAATACTATAAGGTGCAAAGTTGTCACATAATAGTTTTAATAAGTACTAATTATATTATTTTTTAATCTTGTTTTTGAATCTATCGAGAGTTATTGTTATAAAAATATGATAAAAAGAGACAATAAATACTCTAAAGAATGTAGAAGGAAAGACTTTATGGTGCTTAATTATGAAAGAAGCTAATCAATATATGTATACACGCTTTCTACACTCATAGCCCACACTAGGATTTTCTCCTGTATCGTGGGTGCCACACACACACAAAGACAAATACACAAACACCCAGACCCAGAACAGAAACCTAAACTCATCATTCAGATTTCTGACTGGCCGGGGATCGAACCCGGGACCCACTGCGTGTCAGACCGGTATGGTGACCGCTCCGCCACGCGGGTCGTCAAATGTATGTTATGTATGGATGTTATATGTATTCTAATCTGCAGCAATGAAAGCTAAAAATTCTATTCAATATTATGATGGTCTTTGTATGAATAATTAAAAGATAATCTAAAGAATAAGTTCTTCTTACATGTTTTCTTTTATCGAGTACTTCACATTAGGTTGACTGACAACAACAGTAAATGATCTACAACTTTACTAGCGTGTTCATTATACAAGCACATTGCTTCATTAAGCCCTTTGGAAGTAAAAATGTAGTACAAATGCTTTGCAGAGCAAGGCGATATAATTATTGATACAAATTATTACTTTATCAGATTTATATTACATAAAATTAACTGCAAAAACTTAATAATTAAACGGCTTAATAGTGTCAATAAATAATTCGTCTATTCAATATGTGATAGTCGTTAGCCACCGTGTGTAAAAGAAGGCTTTATAACTTTAACTGTTTCCTGTGACACGTTGTCCACTACGGTGTTCGTCATTCTATTACAATGATTAAGTAAAATAATAAAAAATCAGTGTATTTATAACATAAGTTTGTTTACAAACTCATTTTAAATATTTATAAATGAATGTCTTCTCCATGGATTCCTGTTCAGTCAAGCCCGAAAGTCTGTTTTAGTTTGCACGGAACTAATTGGTTATGCAAAATTTGAGTGGCCATCCAAGTCTCTGGCAGATAGGATGAAGATCATAGCAAACATGGTTCCGTACAGAAAATAATTGGGCTGTCCTACTAGATTTTTGTGAATAAGTGTACTTTGTTAGTAGATTTTTGTCATGATTAAAATTTATGTTTTAACGATGAAAAGACGGAATTAAATAAAAGTATTTGGATTAATGTTTGTAAATTTTAGATGTGGCTTAACAGATTAAGTTATTATAGAAATCGGATGTTTGCACCGGAAGAAAATATATGTAACATAACGGATTAAATAGATATATGTAAAAATTTAAATTTTCCCTATCTCACATAATAAGGTACACCACAACCTAACCTAACCACAAACTTATTTTTTTTACTTCTTTTTTTGTCTATTATAATAAATCAAACAAAGTAATTCATGAGTTAGTGTTAAGGTTTTGGATTTAAAACAAGGTTTTAAAAGTTTTATGAAAATAAATAATCATCTGATACTTTAACTATGAAAAAAAACATCGAGAAACAATGAAGAGCTTTGAGAATTCATATTAAGTTCTGAAGAGTTTTTATGATATTTATCAATTCACACTAACGCTATAGACTTTGGCCTTAGTGATATTCATCTAGATACCCTAGTTCAGTAGTAAGATCATCTTAAGATGATGGTAAAAAATAAATCGGAAACCTTCAAATCCGACCTAATGGGTCTTAAAACATAACACAACCACAAAAATCATATTTAATCACGAAAGAAATCACCTATCAAAGACAACCACGAAATAAACCATCCACTTACAACCCTCAAAATGCGAATGGGACAGTTGACGACCGCACAAAAACCGACAAAAAATGACCGGGACACATTTAAATTTAGAACAACGTCACGAGACATCAATTTCGCCCATCGTCGCCGATGTCCGTCATTCTTTTATATATTTTTTGTTAAAAAACCCATAGAGTTATAAAAATAAATGAGGCTTCGCGGACGTTGGGGCGAACACAATAGTTGGGTCATTATATTCGGTCATTTGGGCCACGGCTTCGGTTAGGGCGAGGGCCGGAACAAACCTGCGAGCAGTTTAGTGTTAGATTGTAAAAACTGTGATTTGTTGTTTATTTATGTTTACTTTCGATATTACCAAACTGAAAATAACAATAAAATTAAATTGGTTTAAAATACATGATATTTAGTTTTTATGTTATTAACTACTTTTTATGATTTTCACATTTAATAAATAATGTCAATATTGTAGTCGTTGTTTAAACAACTGCTATGAATGTACCTTAACATTTTTGATGTTGAAAAGAAACATTTTTTATATATATTTATTTGAACTTGTTAGCCTACGAAATGATACACAGGACCTAATTTAGTATTAGTTGACCTTTAAGCAACGCAGAAATCAAAGTGAATAATACAGAAATACACAAAAATAATTAAATTAAGAAAACGTCTTAAAATCTTAATTAATTTAATTAGGTCTTTTTAGATATTTTGGAAACTGACATTTCAATAAAATTTGTTATGATAATTCATTCCAGAAATGATGATGATTAATTTCAGAAAATCTTCAACATTAACAAATATTAGACTAACACAACGATGCTTTTGAATAACATCGCATCGCTCGTATCGTTACATTAATTTTAACGATAAAACCTTAACATTCCGTCTCCACTTTAGAGGGGACGCTAAAAAGGCCTATTCCAATTCTGCCATAAAAAATGTACGAAAAATTTCCCTTTCTGCAATAAAGGGAAGTATAATTGTAATTCTTTCGGTAGAACTGTAATTTTGGCTGCAAGTTGACGTTAAGATGGCGCTTAGGAATTATTTGTGACAATATGCCCTCGGTGTTAAATGGGACAACCCTAAAATGCAGCTTATGGTTTTTTTGTCCCGGAAAGTTATGAGTTCGAGAATTTAAATCTGGCACATAAATATTTCGGGATATGCAAGATTAAACTGATTTCATTTTCTCATAAATGAAAAAATATTGTAATTGACAATTTGTAAGTGCCACCGTAGGCCTATGCAAAATAAAGATATTTCATTTCATTTCATTTCATACCAAATAGTGGTTTAAGGCAAAATTATTAATTTTGATTGTATCAAAATTCACATATACATACATCAATCCATTATTGTCCCACTGCTGAAGTCTGCTTCCAGACCAAGAGAGCTTTAGGCCATAGTCTACCGCGCTGACCAAGTGCAAATTTGAAGACCTTACCTCTTTGAGATCTTTTTTTAGAGACCTTCAGACATGTAGGTTTCTTTGAGATCTTTAGCTTTACCATCAAGCAATGACAATTATTTTCCAATAGGCACATTATTTTAGAAAAATCAGTGGAGCGTGCCAGGAATTTGAACCTCAGATCATCGATTGAGACACCCAGTTTCAACCATAACTCCAAATTTAAACTCAATTTATACTTACTTCGACTCTCATACAAAATGCCGAATGGTTGAAACTCGGCCCTTCAATCGAGGGTCCGAGGTTCGAATCCCAGGCACGCACCACTCATTTTTCTAAAATTATGTGCGTATTAGTTGGTAATTATCATTACTTTACAGTGAAGGAAGACATCGTGAGGAAACCTACGTTCCTGAGAGTTCTTTAAAAAAGTTCTGAAGGGTGTGTGGAGTCTACCAGTTTGCACTTGGCCAGCGCGGTGGACTATGGCCTGTAACCCTCTCAATCTCATAGAAGACCCGTGCCCAGCAGTGGGACAATAATGGGTTGACGGATTGGATGGACAAAATATTGAACCAAAACTAGCCACCAATACTTACACCTGGCTACGCAATTGCTGTAGCTATGAACAATTAACTAGTCGATAATTGTTAGAAACGATTAAGACGTTAATAAATTAATTCAGAATCCAAATTAAATAAAGAATCACGAAAATATTAACTATAATAAATTACCTCTAATTACTTTGAAACGCACCGTTTATAATTAAAGTGCAGCAAGATAGAATCTCCTAAAAACACGGATGTAGCGCGTGTCGTGAAATTAATTCATATAGCCACAATTAATAAGGTAACAAACTTAATGTTGTCAACGACGAAATATATTTTAAACTTTATAACAATTGATATAAGGGAGACAATACAAATGATAATGATTTTGATAACAGTAAAGATAAAGTTGTAAAAGTATAGTGGTATGTAACAGAAGCGGTTTTTGTTAAAAACAATGATCGTGGGAAAATTCTCGTAACAGTATCGGGGAAAGCAAGAAACAAGCGATTGTATGCTGAATCATAACGTTACTATAAAAGAAACTGTACTGGTAGCATAGTGATAAAAACAGTATATCTTTAAAAGAAACCGTACTCTAAACATAAATTATTATAAAAGATGATAAAGATAAAAAAATACATAGAATGTATGACATAGGTTATCGTAAGGAAAATAAGTATAAGTAACTTTGAATGAAACTTGAAACTAATTTGTAACTCAGATTTATATAATTTTTTATATTGATAGCAAGTAAAGAAATGTCGTAGACAATATTTAAAAGTTAGCAGGAATATAATTAATGGGTAATACTTAATGGGTAATGCAATTTTTAAGAAAATTTCAGTTTAAATCAAAACGCATTTACGTAATTATTTTAAGAAAAATGTGTTCTGATCAAAACTTATGGAACTAAAGATTTTAATCTTCTAAGTAAGTTTGAAAACTTACTGAGAGTTTTACTTAAAATTTAAATCTGAAAGTTAGAGAAAATAATATTTAATTTTAAACGCTAAGCTGCGTATTCTTAATTATGTTCAGTTCTTATAAATTTGACGTAACTGAAATAAAACTAAGACGGTAGGTAGGTTCTCTTTACGTTGCTGTGTCAAAAAAATCTAAACATTATAAAAAAAATATATTGTAATTTCTCCATGTTATTTTTTCATTTTGATTATTTGTATTGTGTAAAAGAAAACTAATTCTAACTTTTCTTTATCTTCTCAATAAATGATCTACATTCATTAACCTTTTTACTCACTTTTTATCCTATAGCATCCGCTAACCCCATATCAATCAACTCACAATTTCCACAGCGACGTGTGTAGAACTTCTAGTATAGTAATAAAATATTGTAAGTAATTTTAAAGCTCATTATCTTGTTCGAGTAACGGGTTCCTGCTACCAGTCTTTCTGACCTCACTAAGGATTATTATAAAGAACTAGCCTAACTGTTGCTTAGAGTGTTTTATTGAACTGTTAGGTTTTAGAATTATGCCTATTTTATCTGGAATTTATTCTTAAGTACCAAAAACCATCGAAGCACACAAAAATAAAAGTTAAAAGAAATAAAACGTTCACTAAATATTCAAGTGCATTGAATAATTTAGTATTTATTTTTGAAATACTTTTAAAAAATATGAGTAAATCTTTGCATTACTATCCACGGGTAATGTGAAATCTTCAATTATGCAAAATATTTAACATAATTACAAATTTTTACAAGGTTTTTTATACAGGTTATATTTTGCCGTGCTCTGTAATCTATACATATAAATACAATTGAAGTGTCTGTTTGTAATATCAAACAGTTTATTACCAAATGCATATAGAAATATATACGATACTGAAACCTCTGGACCTACTTGGACGGGACTCTCACTGGTAGGTAGATGATACTATAGGGCGTAACTTAAGCTCCTTCTTTTTTAGAAATGTAATTAGGGTTCCGCACAAGAAATTAAAACCTTAGAAACCGCGCGCGCTCTACGCGCACGCAGCCGGTGTCACTGCCGCTAAAATTGTATAAGATCTAAAATTTTGGCTATATGTAACTATGTCAACTTACATTTTTTGCGGGTATAACCGCGGAGCTCAGCTAGTGAGGAATACAATGGTCTGATACATAAAGGCTTCCAAGTCTGATCCTGCAACACATGTACATGATCCCCGTCATACATCACACATTTAAATTTCTCTGTTCTAGGTGTGCCTTCCAATGTCTTTATGTATTGCTTCTTTCCTTTCTTGTATTCTAGTCTTTAAGGACCTATGTCATAAATAATCTTAATTTGCATGTTCAAAAAAAACGTAAAAAATCTCGATACGTTACTATCGTGAACTTTTACATTTTATTTGACGTTTTGGTATTTGTAACACATAATTTCCGTAAAAAAACGTCCCGAACTAAGATTCGTCATAGGATTGATTCATGGATTCGTTTTAACTGTGACTGATTCAATCGCGATTTAACGCATCGCGTGCTTGAATCCATAACCGCATAAGCAGGTAGCATCCAGCCGACTTCCTCTTGTCTGTGCAAGCGATAATAGTCTCTATACACTTAAAGTAAGGTTGTATATATAGTACGAGATTGTTTGATGAGTAATTAACAACAATAGGTGCTGTTTTTGCAGGCTAGGTCAAGTTCAAACTTGCAGTTAATTCAGGCGTGAAGTTCGAAGTAATTTTACAATATTATAACGGTTGTTTCATATTAACTGTTTACGATGTAGGTTTGGTTTTTGTATCAATTGTAGAAAAAAATTGATAGCCTGGTTTTTTTGCTTTAATCATTACTATAACTACATACAAATTAAATAAACTAAATTCATAATAAACTAAACTAAACTTAAAAAAACCCAACAGGTGACTATAAAAATTAGAATTAAAAAAATGTTTCCAGAGGCAGGGATCATTAGTACAAATCGCTGTGTTCTGGGAGATACCCAATAATTCTGGCTGCGTTTCGCTGTTGAATGGCCAATCTTATCCTTTGGACAAAGTAAGCACCGCTCCTTCGATCACCTGAAAATAAATTATTATTAATAATAAATGAATATGAATAACCTAATATTAATGTACATTTCGACTCCTTACGCTGCCCACAATTTGTTGACTCTAAATAAAATAAAAAAGTAACATTATACTTTTGAAAACTATAATATGCACAGTCTCGCGGTTTTTATAAACAAAACCAAAATTCAGTGTCACGGGTCTGGTCAAACAACAGGCGAGTTCGGGATTTGGATGGGTAACCGTGAGTGGGTAAAAACAAGTGTAATTCCGTGCTTTTAGAAGCAAATTTATTGTTGTTGTCATGGAAGAGTAGTAGTTAAACAATGTCGAAGGCTTTATGAATGGTTTTGAATTACTAAGAGACACAATTTAATTATTTGTATCTGGAAATAAACATGTCTGCTGCTGTACCCCAATTATCTTTAAGTCAGCCTTCAAAACTGCTAATCCGTTTAGATACTTCGCCACTCCCTAATCACAGCGCCCTTCGTGCTCTCTAATAGCTCCTGTAATTACACTGTCAAGGCTTAAAACCTGTTTATTGTCTATTGCCTTTGTTTCAAACTAATCAAAGTTCTACTTAAAAGTT
>MOOZ01001128.1:277391-326253 GCA_002930495.1 Cecropterus lyciades
GGCTACAGGGAAAAAGGGAGTATATACCTATCCAAGGTATTCCAACTTAGTCGTCACGGGTAACATCGCATATGTGAACAATAGGTAAGACTCCAAGGTACTGACAGATGTATGCATATGGGCGGCAATGACCACTTGCTTTCACGTTGACTGCATAATAGTTTGCTACTTTAATATTATAAAAACAAAATATTATTATAAAGTATCCGAATGGTATTTAAGCAATAGATATTTTCAATAAAAAATGTGTAGGCGCTTTGACATTTTACGTCGAATAAAGGAGGTAGTTCTCAATTTGACGGTATTTTTTTGATATGGTAAAAAACCATTGAACTCGCGACACTGTTGCCGTAATTGATACCGTAATAAGTATATACATATATGGTGTATGTACCTGTTGTTGTTCTTGTTGTTGTGGTTGATGATCATGTTGTTCTTGTTGTTCAAGTTTTCACTTCTGTCGGAACTCCCGGAGTGCCACTGTTTTATTTATTTTAAATTATATATTTTACATTTTAACAGCAAACAAACGCAAAAATTTCTAAATCCTAACAAAATACAAGTGAAATCTCTTCATTTGTTCTTATCAGCGCCTGTATATTACAAAATTGGTACCGTTTTTACTTTCAATAACTCCGGTTATCTCGTCTCTAATGGGACTACCCTTATCTCTTAATAGCTTTACGGACTCACCGATATTTTCAACTTTTTTTTTGTACACGTATACAAAACTTACTGCGTAGTGATATTTATTAGGGTGAATGTGCATTATGTTGTCTGGTTTTAAAATATAATAAAACCAAAATTATCGAACTTATAAGACTTTTTACAGTTAAGTTTTTGTCCCTCAAAATAACTACAAGACAAACCATTTTTTTACATTTCTGTCAAATTATGTACCTGTAATAGTTATATACACTTTTTTATTTTAGAGATAATATTCATCACAAATAATTATTGTTATTTTATTTAAAAAAAACGTAGTAATGTAATCCACCTAATAATTGAGTGATAGTAATAATGCCACAAATCACAAAAATATCATTCTTAGATACTTCATACAAAAATCAATATCAATACAATTAACTAATAATAATCTCTAATAATTGTTGTTAAAAATAATTACAATAAATTACGACAGCAAATTTTTTTTACAGTATGAAAGTAGCAAACGAGCACGCAGCCCACCTGATGGTAAGTGGCTACTGCCGCCCATGGACACCTGTAATCAACCCTAGGTAAGATCAAAGTCTCACCTAATGTTAGCCACAGATGCGTTGCTACCCCTGAGCACTAAGATGGAATGCCTCGGAAAGTATGTCTCCCTTACCACACCCTTCAGACCAGAACACAACAACGCATAACACTGCTGTTATTAGGCAGAAATAGGTGCGGCGGTAGTGCTTCCGGACTCGAACCACAAAGAGTTCTATCAAGTGTTTCTAAGATGAGTCACGGAAAGCAACAAAAAGTATAAAGGCTATAAAGTTACAAAGCTGCACTTAATAATCATAAAATCCTGAATATTACTTTACTTTTAACGCGCATTTGAGGTACTACATACAAAAGTGCATGACCTATAAGTGTATGGGAGTCATACGTTTGTTCATGATGCAGGATCCGTTAAGTGCAGAGGTGCGTGATAAATTACGTGACCATAGGTGTGAATGTAATTTGTTACTTACGTTAATCGGTAAGGGAGATTAGTAGCCTGTGTTTCCGTATTTTGATATAAATATTCAAAATTAATGATAAACTAGCTGTGCCTTGCATTTTCACCTGCTTTAAAAATGAACATAGCTTTATGTTGTAATACATTTTGATAAAGTAGATTTTAAAAGCATATATATTCGAAGGTAGTAAAACCCTAGATCTATTTCTGCCTAATAACGGCATGTTTTAAGCGGTGTTGTGTTATAGTCTGAAGGGTGTGGTAAAGAAAAAAGACATACTTATCCAAGGCGTTCCAAGTTCCTCAGAAGCAGCAACACATCTGTGGCCAACATTAAGAAAGCCTCTGATCTTATCTAGCGTTTAATACTGTTAAAACTAGTAAATTAACTCTACATTCATGCCTATACAACTTTTAAATCCACAAGAAAATTGTTATCTATACTAATATTATAAAGCTGAAGAGTTTGTTTGTTTGTTTGTTTGTTTGAACGCGGTAATCTCAGGAACTACTGGTCTGATTTGAAAAATTCTTTCGGTGTTAGATAGCCCATTTATCGAGGAAGGCTATAGGCTATATATCATTACGCTAAGGCCAACAGGAGCGGAGCACCAATGAAGAATGTTTCAAAAGCGGGAGTTTTTTTTTCTAATGAGAGCTTCCGCTGCATGCGCTGCGTTTATGCTTTCTATGGCAAAACAACGTTTGCCGAGTCAGCTAGTTAACAATAAACGACCCGCGTGGCGAAGCGTTCACCATACCCGTCTGACACATAGTGGGTTTCAGGTTCGATCCCCGGCCAGACAGACCTCTAAATGATGAATTTAGATTTCTGTTCTGGGTCTGGGTATTTGTGTATTCGTCTTCGTGTCTGTTCATGGCATCCACGTCACAGGAGAAAATCTTAGTGTGACGATGACTATGAGTGTAGAAAGCGTTATTTACATGTAAAATAAAAAAAAATAAAGTAGTCCGAAAAAGGCAACGTTACCCTACCAGTTACCGTCGACGTTCATGTCCGAACATGTAAAAAAGTCATGTTTACACTTTTTGCCTCACTCAGCTGTGGATAGTATTTTTTCACTACCAAATGTAGTAGGGAAGAGCTATTCATTTTTTGCTGCGAGCCCTCCAAACGTGTTATCTTGTTTTTTGCGCTTTGGTTAGTTTTGTAGTGACCTGTGTCATTTGCTGTTGGGTACTTAATGTTTGAAATGAAATAGGTGAATAAATATTTTTGTTTGGGTTTTGTTGGCTCTAACCAGTCTCATGTAATAAAATCAAAATCAATTTCAATTTATACGTCCTATTTCGACTTGTATCCTTAGTACTTTGTCTTATTTCCAGGCCAGACAGATATCTGACTGATGAATTTAAATTTCTATCTGAGTTTGGGTACTGTATGGGTGGTATGGATATAGTATGTGGTGTGTATGTGTAATCAAGTCATCTACGACACAGGAATGAGAACCTAGAGTAAGGTTATGAGTGTAGAAAGCCTTATTTATTAACACACACATATACATAGTTACGTGTATTGAGTACTTACATGCGTAATCCTCCGTTAATATTTGCAGGATGTATTAATAGTATAGATTATTTTCAGTCAGGTTGTTTCATGAAAAATTCATTTCATCTGACGAGGGTGGCTTACGAACTATTAAAAGCGTAGAGTCGGGGATAACATATGGGAGATTTGCAATATTGCGTCCATCGTGAATAGTTAGTAAATATTAGGGACGTATCGATATAGTTTTACACAAATAAATGGAGATATAACCGCAGTATATTCATATTTCGATTATAAAGTCAACTCTGGTATATACGTTTTAAATTATGTGTATTAGAAGAATCTCAAATACTGAAGTATTTAAAAATTATGAAAATTGTTTACCCGTAAATTAATAGCTAAAGGTTAAGTGGTAAAATGCTAGAATTAAATGTGCTCTTTGTTCCCATTTTTAAGGCACAATCAATTTTTAAAACGATAAAGATACAGTGAAAAATTTATTTGATAATTCACCTATGTTTACGGCAGACATAATAGAGGAAGTGGTGCCAGGTGGTGGTAGGCAAACATAGGTGTGGCGTTGATAGCTCCGAAGTTGATCCACAAAGGATTCGACATGTTAAAAGTCAAAGCAGCACGTAACACTACTGTCATCTCACAGAAATTCGTTTTTCTTTCTTGCCTTCGAAATATTCTATGACCTTTATTTCTGTGTATGTTAGTCTCAATAAGGCGAACAAAAGAGCTGGAACTCAAATCGCGTGCACATGTGACACGCGTTAATAAATTGCAATCCGCGATGTGCAGATTAGTCTGCTGGCCGGTTCGTTGGACGACGGCTAGTATTTAAATAGAGCTGTTACAACAATACAAGCATTAGTGGACATAAGCCACCTCTGATGGGGGCCTTTGCCAATGGTCACCGTGCTTGGCTTGCGTGCGGTTGACCGCAGTAAGTGTTGATGTTACACAGAAAGAGAAGATGCACACATTTACATCAATAGTTATGAGAAACTCCTGAAAAATTATTATCTACTCGATACTCGTGTCTCTGAGAACAATAACAGATCCTTACAAGTCACCTCACATCACAAATCACCTTAGCAAAATTTTGTCCTTATGAGTAGATTAGTCATAACGACAATATTTCGCTATCATAAAAATTAAGTCACGAATTCAGGTTATAGGAAAAATCTTATAGTGGCGCTATGACTGTAGAAAATTTTATTTAAAGCATAATGCTTTAATCAATAGGAATGCAACTCAACAATTAAAATACGACACACTAAAACTGCTCAGTCACACTGACATCAGCTCTATGCATTCCCCTTTTATTACAATACGTGCTAGTTATGACGAGAGATTGTATCGCATGCGCACCTGTTATTTCGCGAATTCATATTATTTTGCGGTACGCTATGAACTCATTAAGTGTATACTTTTGCTAAAGACTAAGTACTGCATGGTGGTGATACACCACACTGAGCATAAGTGAAAGCTGTGGGAATTAGAAATGGAACTTGCAGACGTAAGGTGATATAAATCATAGAATATATACTCAAAGACGACAATAATTAAGTATTCAGTTGTGGAGAATATTGTAGTAAAGATTATAATAAGTACTAATATCTTTACTACGATATTAATATGAAGCAAAATTGCCCTCAAGGGCTAAAACCCTTTTTTTTTACAAAATTGAAGCAGTATACGAGCATGCAGTCACCCTGATGATAAGTCTTTGTCGCCCAAGGACATCTCTGAGAAACATCATATAGAACATAGGTTCCATCTAAGGTCAATCTCAGTGATTTTGGTACTCCCAAGGACTGCGATAGTCACCTTATACAAAAAAATGGGCTTTCACTTCCACTGAAACGGGTAAACTGCTTCCGCTGGATATGGGTGTGGTGATGATACCCCCTCGGTTGGAACACACTTGTTCTTCCACCAAAAATTTTAAATAGAACTTGCCATAATATAGTAAGACACTTACATTTCAAAGATTTTGAATAAGTAAATGTATCTGATAAGATGAACTGACGTTTGAAAGAGTGTTAAGAAGAATAGGTTAACCAGAATTTGGAGAATTTGAAATAGGTACTTAGCATATTTATTTTCCATAAAACAGCTCTCGAACTTAGTTAATGGTCAGTAGATAGTTGACGTTCAAAAATAAGAGAATAGAAACCGTTCAATATTTCGGACTAGCCGAAGCGCTAAAAGAAATAAAATGGTAAATTCAAAATATGACGTTTTGACATTACTGACAAATAAAGGCTTTCGGCAAACAATTCGGATTTCGGCACTTACGGTTGTAATACGGAAAATTATATTAAGCTTGTCACAGTCATAGCCCCCTACCATACTAGAAATTTTTCTCTTGTGTCGTGGGTACCATGGACATACACAAAGACGAACCCACAAACACCAAGACCCAGAACAGAAATCTAAATGCACGTCAGACGGGTAGTGTGACCGCTCCGCCTAGCGAGTCATCAATTATATTTTGTGGTGGTCATATAACCTCATCAGATTGACCGGTTATCAAGTTATAGAACTGAAAACGCATTTATGTATCATTTTACCACTTGTAGGAGACAAAAATTTAAAACATTATTCGCACAATACCAGTGATCCAATAACGTACAGAAATCAATTTTGATAAATTTTATTATGGATATGGATGGCAAAACATGTTTTGTAAAACTTGTTCAGGAATTCTAAATTGTATGTAAGCTTGTTCTATCATCTATCAGCACACGAATACTATCGATAGAGCTGTAATCTATCAAGAGACATCAGGTGCTGGAAGAGGCTGATTTGCAACATTGGAGTGGTCAAAATTAACTGCACATGCAAATATAGGAGGCTCATTTGAGTGATTTATGCACAGTTAATTAATTGGACGCTAGAATGACTGGCCTGTGTTCTAGTAATAAATAACATTATATTTATTGGACGCCGAGTACGTAAAATTTTAGATACTTAAAGTGTCACTTCGGGGAAACTTCAGACTGTACAGTATAGTTAAAACTACTCGTACTTCAGGTTTGTGGTTTGTGAAAATTCAGGTTATAATCATGAGAAAAAACTTCTTCGCCAGGTATTAAAATACGTTTAACGAGAAGGTACCACAGCCACACCTATTTCTACCGTAAAGCAGTTCTTGCGTGAGGTAGAAGGGTGTCGTTGCTGGCCCACTTATATATGAGGCGATCATCTTAGTCGTCTGGAGTAGCAACGCATCAGGATCGACTTCAGATAGAACTCATGTTATATGAAAGACAATTATAACAGATAAAGTCAACTTTACAACAAACCACAAATATTTATTTAAACATAATCTAACCCTCCATATAGAACCCTTGTTCTATATGAAGTTGCTTATTGATGTCCATGGGTGGCCACCATTTATCATCACAAGGCACTGAATGCTCGTTTGCTACTTGAATCTGAAAAATAAATTCTGCATCCACGGCCAATCAGTGATATGTATTTATAATGTTAGGTACGTTATAAATAGATATCACTGGGTGATGTACACTCATATCAATATTAATATTGTCGCAAGTTCTCGCAAAACAGTTTTATATTATTTTATACGTGAAATTTTATTTTCTGACGAAACTATCCGAAATAAAAAATAATAATAACTTTTTGCTGAAATTTTCATTCTCCTAAATATTTTTAAAGGTGGTACAATATTCACTGTTGAAATCCCTTCCAGTAAATTCATAGAACTTCATATACGAGTACGTACATTTTAACTCATTTGAGTAGAAATTACGCTAGACGGCTCAAAGAAAATGAGTCTTATAGGCTGTAATAGATAAGTGGATGAAGAGTGTAGTACAAGTAGTAGTACAAAAGTGCTAATTTCTGTATAGGTAGATTACAGAAATGTACAGAAATAAGCACTTTTGTACTACACACCTTCATCACTAGCGATATATTAAAAGGTACCTAATCTTAAGCTTAACTTCTAATAGATTGCCTATTTTATTGCTTGTTACTTTGAGATTACTTGTTAGAGAAACATAAACGAAGGTACGTACTAAATAAATAGCATTATCAACGCAGTAATCTTAGAAGACACAACCATTTTAACTACTTTACAAAACAACAGTTTCTTGTCTGTATTTCTATACACTAGCCGTTTCTGTGACTTTAAGTAAAATACGTTTAACTCCTATCGTAACCGTTATTAGACCTGCAATATTTATCTACCTTTCAGTACATTACATTGCGTCAGATTATCTTTAAGGTTTTCAACGGCGACTAATATTAATTTCGATGAGTCCAAAGTCACATTTGCATTTATCCGAATGTAATGTTGAAATTGGATACGGATTTTATATGGTAATGGAGAAGAGACGTAAATTCATTACCACGCACAAACATTGACATCGAAAAGTGTGATTTAAACCATAAATTAAAAGGTAATTTGATGTTACTCGTATTTCCATAGTCATCCCAATTCCTGTTAAATACGGATTATGAGTGTAATATCATCTGCATAATTGTATTTAACACGTTTGTTGATAAATAAAGGGAGAACGTCATTATGGATACATTATGAATTTTCAGTGATGAACCTTTTGTGGTTCATTTGGACCGTCACACCTATTTCTCCCTTATAACTGCAAAGTTAAGCGCTGCTGTTGGTTGCTGCTGGTCTAAAGGGTGTTGTAACTTGTAAGGGTGTTAACTGAGGTGTTTCAACTTTGTCCTCAGGGGTATCAACTTATATTTGGGCGACATAACGCATGCACGCAACTTTTATCTTATCTAGGATTGATTACAAATATGTATGCGTAGTAGTGAATACTTGCAATCAGATGGCCTGCTGGCTCGCTTACTACTTCCAAAAATTTACAAAATTTGTTTAGATTAACATGATGCAAGCAAATTACCCAGATTCAGAACAAATATTTTTAATTCATCTAGTCATCAGCTTGTTCGATAATCAAATCTTCAAGCTTTTGGATAGTACTTACATCATGTGAGTTGAAAAGATATTGGCAGTAGTGGTCTTTGCATAAATATCTGATATTAACTCAGGTTAAAGTTATTTAAAAAATAATGTAAGGTTTACTATATAATAAATTTTGAAATAAAATAAGTGTATGAAAATAACCTATCAAATTTTGTTAACTAACAGCTTTCTACTTAAAAAATAAGTCTAAATTACGATGTCTGACTTACTGCGGTCTAAAAATTTGTTTATTCTTTACTCCAGGTATTTTGTTTCAATATTTGCAAATATCTCTTTAATTTTTTTATTTAATAACGCTAAAGAATTGCCCATTTATATATGGGCTTTCGGCTAATGATGAACAAATATGAAATATATAAAAAAACATTAGGGACTGGGCCCTATACTAGAAAGAGAAAAAATCCTATTCTTTTCCACATGATGATATAAGTATTGAAATATTATTTTCGCTAATACGGGGCTTTAAATTATTGTCACAAACCTAATATTAAAATATAGGTCAATAAGATAAAACTAGCAAAGAATTATGTAACCCACCTTATCGTAAATAACACTCCCTTCCATAAACATCAGTAACTCTATGTAGTTTACCTAAAATCGATCAGATATGCTGCTGCTTTTATGGACTAACATGGTCGCCTCATAATTTTGAATGACTGTTGATACTTTTTACTTTAGTGTAATTTTTTACTATGTCGTGGTAATAAACGGTAACAAGGTTTATTTTTAAACTTATAATATATTGTTTCATACTAACTACAATAATATTCAGACATTTGGCTCTTAAATCGATTTGGAGTTTTCTATGACGGACTCTGGGACCATTATTTTTCCTTCTGATTAGAATACACTAGAAGTCAGTATTTCACTTCGATTATTCGGAGCGTAGATCTACCACCGGTAAGTCTCTTTCTTGCACCACACAAAATATACAAAGGCCAATCAAGCCCGTGAAATCGACCGGTAGCCGCTACGCTGGATTACGATTTACCCGGTCCTTTTGATATCGTGGACACAGCTTACAGGAGACAGTGGTTTTTTGATCGTTTTCGTTTCTCGTGTTAGCTTTTTTGGTGTCTTGAAATTTTAAATCGTCTGGATCATATTTTTCTCGTGTAATATTATATTTCACGTATTCCATATTTTATATTTGGTATATTGAAAATTTTGAACGGTACATAGCTGAATAACATAACTAATAACATACATACGAATATTATTGAAAAACTGGATTTAACAGTTGAAAAAAATATAAGTAAATGTCGAATATTCCGAAATTGTCTTTTTAAAGCCGCTCTTATACTTAAGAATGAACTTATTTACGTTTTAAATCTGTATTTGTTTTCAATTTACGTACGTTTTAAATTTGTAAATTGAAATTCAGAGCATTTTATCACTGACGAACGAACATCAGCATTATATTCTGATGAACGGGGCCCTAATGAATTTAAAAATATGAATATTGTCAAAAAATATTTACAAAAAAATGTAGGCACTCATTAAATCCATTGATGACGGCAAACAAGATAAATAATATCACACGATGTAAGTTTTGCGCCGAGTAACGCCATCTGTCGGAGGGGTTGGCGTACTACACTTTCGTTCACTCACTATAAGGACGATTCAAGATTTTAATCAAGATATGTTAATTCATAAATATTTTATTTAAACTGTTATAAGCATCAGACTAATAATGGTTAAATTGCAAGGTAATAATTACTTGAACTTGTGACGTATACTCTGTTAGAGTATTCTAGCACATAATATGTATTCAAAGATTGAGGACCCACAATATTGTAGTTCTCTTACTTCTGCCTTATAAATAGAATGTTAAGTACATCTGCGTTCCTGTTAATGTAGTGTAATACAGATTTCTTAACATAACACTTCCGATTGACAGAATTGGGTTTGAATAATATGACTAAGGATCCATCGCAGAAATCCGTGAGCGATAGCGTTAAGCTATCACCAGGTGGTGCTAGCTTAACGCTGTTTACCACCCATGTTTATTAGTTACACCACCCATGTTTATTAGTTCAATTTATTAATTAAATACGGAATCTTTGTATCAACTAGTTTGTTATAAAAAGAAATAAAAATCTGTCGCAATTAATACTGACATTGTTTACTCCCAGTTGCTTAACGAACATAACGAAGTTCATAGAAGTTTTACATTACAGTAATTTCTTAATACCTAGCATTTTTGAAAAATAATATAAAATCGTACTAAATTGTGAAAAACAAACAAACTCTTTTTTATTTACATCCAATACATTGATGTTTATCTGCTTGACTCTTTACAAATTGCGAACAAGTTACTTAGAAAGACCCTTATATTCAGAATGACCTATTGTGCAATCTTACCTGTGTATTCGAAACCCTGTACAATTTCCATCACCTGGTTATTGACTATAAATACTTTTTAAAGCACACGACTTACTCATCCTCCGTAATATGTGGCCAATTTTTTGGAATTCAAACGGATAATCCTAATAACATGGAGAGTAATGAGATGTACCTTAAGAAACCGACTTACTTTTTCGACCTCTTTTAAATAGTATAAGTTTTAATACATATGAGGTGTATTATTTTAGGTCGTTGGTTAAATTCGAAAATAACACTTTAAATTCTTGCATACTAGTATTAGTACGAAAGACTTTTGACAATTACTACTACCTACAATACCTAGTAGCAAATGAAAAAAATATGTAAATACCTCCGTCTATAGTGCATAATACTAGGCGACTAGTCAGCCTATTACACTTCCACTTCACCAATAAGTAAACAATATCCTTTACGACAACCGAGTACCTAATGAATATGACTGTATGTAAATCAGTCTAATGACAGAACGTCAATGTTTTTGAATTTAAACCATTTTATTTAATTCATTTCGGTCTGCCAGAAACCTAAACGTTAAAAATATATTTTAAATACTTTAATCTTAATATGTGTCTTCTGTTTGGAAATTATCTCATAATTAGAAGCATTCAATGCTACTAATACAAAACTATAGATATTAATTGCGGAAAAAAAAATGCGCTGACCAAAAAAATTAAATCGTTTCTTATTCCACAATTGGGATTACTTTTGTTCTTGGAAAATAAATTTACAGCCGTCCCTCAAATTGTCCTCTCTTAGCCCACAAATCATGTTTCACCATTTCATAACCTACTTTCGTTTCTGTTAACTCATGCGATCACAAAGCGTGTTTGAACTTGTATGCATTTCAGTATGGATGTAACTGATACAGTCTCATTAATTCATTATTGTGCTCTCGTAAACGGATATTTTAAATTTGTTGTTGAATACACTCAAAGGTCAATTTGTATAAATTGTGTATTTTTGTGATTGTATGTTTGCTTTCTCATGTATTACATTATTTTAAATGTATCTGTACTTTCTCATATCTTTATATAAATATGGTTATTTTATTTATTAGTTAAAATATTTATCACGATGCTACCTTAAAAAAAATTAAGAGTAAAAAAAACCTTATCAGCAACAACATCAAAAATAATGTTTTTGTAATGTTATTTTATTTGGATTCTTCACTTTTTGACTATGTTTATTATTATGTATGTAAGTTTTTTGCGATTGTGTAGTATTATAATAGTAGAGTCGTGTCATTGTAGAGTATAAATTGTGATGGAACCTGAAAAACATTCATTTCTGGAAGGTAAAATTCATTCATATTCCACGTGCACTTTGTTCAGATGTAGTATAAGTTAATTTGCTGGAATTTTTTTAGTTCGTTTTATATCTTTTTTAAAATTAAAATATCTATTTTTACCACTTATGGCTTCTTATCTATTATCCTCCGGACAGAATAATTACAGTATATCTAAACCTACACAAGAAATATAAAAATCGTACAATTTTAATTTTACACTAATGTTCCACTACATGAAATTGTCAAGAAAAAACATCTCCCAAACAAAAAATATCGTAAGACGCACGTTTTGTTGGATCATTTCACGTCTGAACGCTAGTTATCAATTTTATTGCCCGTATTGAGCCAGTTTAAACAAAGGTTTCCACTTTGCCCTAAGCGCCAATAAACCCAAAAACACCTTAGATTGCACAAGCCCAGTTCATAGCAAAACCGCGACGATAAAACCGTTTTATACACGCAAACGTACTAAACCATTACCAAATTACTACGAATAAAACACACACGGGTTTTCCTGTCACGGCATCGAACGCGATCCTAAACTCGCATTAAACCAGCTTTAAATGTGTCTGAACAAAGAGCAGTTAAAACATCGCGGGTGTCGCTCGCGAAACGTATAGTAGGGCTACAGTGGCAAGCTCGTAACCGAGTGAACGCACTCCGTTTAACAACCCCGTGGACGCGAGCCCTCCATTCTTACGTCACCTCACCCCATACTCAATACGCAACCCCATTGGCCAGTTCACTTTGCCGCGCTTTCTTGCCACCAAACTCAAAACTACCACCACTACTTGCGTCCCTTTCTCAAAACGATCTCAACCCCACAACAGACTGAGAAAGCGCAACTCCGTCAATCGCTGCTGTCACAGTGATGTAACCAGTTCCAAGCGAGACAATAGATTCACTAATCTGTGAGAGGGAACGAGATATGACACACGGTGTCACCGGTGATTGTAGTGGTAGAGTGCGAAGGGAACGTGCTACCGTGCGTTCAACTATTTATAATCAAATAGGCTACGCTTGTGTGAGCGTGTGTTCACTTTATGCACCGCACCCACACATGAAAGGGCGCGTCGAGCGAGGCAATGATGTGCACGAAGTATTATCCCTTATTACACGATCCGCTTCCGCGCCGGCCGCACGTACAATAGTCGTCAGCCGACCTCTTTTGTCGAGCGCAGTGCGAAGTGTCAGTTTGTTTACATCGAGAAGCCTGAGCGATGCATAGTGCGTTAGTTAGCGCGATTGTGTCATCGACCGCCGCTGGTTATCGCTGAATTGCGAGTGAATCACGGACAATGATCACGGCGGAGTTTTCGTCCGAACTTTTCTGTGAACTTGTGAACTTTTGAAGTCATCGTTTGAGTGATCTCGTTAGCGCCAAATTGAACTGTGACGAAATTCTAAGTCTGTAGACTCAGTGTGCCATTTTTAAGTGTCAAAGTGAACTTTGTTGAAGCTAAGCTTAGAAATAGGCTTTTGAGATTTTTTGCGGACGCGAGAATTTTTGATCACCGAATTTTTACAAGTGCTTATCAAGAATGAAAAAAAGAAATTTAAAAACATAAATCGACAAATGTGAACTGTTAAAACTTAGAAGAAATAAAAAAACTTCATAAAAGTTGAGTCGAAGTTGATAAAGAAAACGAAACAGTGAAGGGCGAGGAAACCCAAACACGCACACAGCATTTATGCATACAAAACAAACCGCGATCTGTCCACGCTTCTTCCGTAGAAAAAGGCGTTTTGAGGGACAAAGATGGCTATAGCGTTCAACTTACCGAGCGAGAGAGAGGCGACCGAAGAGAACTTTTCACGATTGAACCGGCTCCTAGCCGAGTTGTACGAGGTTCTATGCCACATCTTGGTATCACGGCAACCTGGCCAAGAAGTCCAGGAAAATCGGCGAGGTGAGTGCCCTCGTGAGCCTAACATACCACCTTACCAGTTAAGATGCAATTCGACCTACATCGTGAATTTGGTGATGGTTGTCGCGATTATAAAAGTGTCCCTCGCCTCGTCTCTCTTCAATACCATCAGATAAAATGAAGATTGTTCTAGATAAGTATTGTTAACGGTGATACTGCAAAGCAGATCTGGACTGTTGTTACGTATTTTTAAGTCCATTCCGTCATTGTAATTCATTTCGTGAGATGTTGTGTCAAACTGCACTTAAATTGTTAATGGTGGTTTTACCCAATTTAAAATTAAACTATCCGTTAAATTGATCACAAAAAAAAACATTAAAAGATACTTTAATTTTAAATTGGTTTCGCAATTCTAACACATATATCCGCTTCTATATGAATTTTGCTTTATGAGTCTCGATTTGAGTGAAGTTCGACAAAACGCCTCCTATACCCATTGTTTTTACAGAATTATAATTTTCTACAAATTTTTGTGCATTTATTTATATCGATTCTGCTGTTCAATATTATTTCAATTAATTGCGTTCGTACAAAATATTTTTTCTAGGTCACTAAGCCATTACTATTTATATCAGTGATTTACTCTATCTATTGTAATATGTAACTTGTAGTTATTTATTGCAATTTAATACATAATTATTATCTGCTACAATTACATAGTTGAAATAATGCGAATTTTATAATTCATCACTTTAGTGCTGTTAAGTTTTATCTTTTAATTCCATTTGATCTCTTATTTTGTTTTTTCAATTTTAAGTAGTATAATTATGTTTAGCTAGTTTAATTTATTTCAATCTTTTCGATAAATATTATGTCAATAAGCATTTTTCCATAGCGGAACGTTTATATGGATCTCAAATTTTGTTTAGTTCCAAATATTCTCGATAGTCATATTTGATAAGTGCTTCAATTGTTTTTGATTTGATGGACGCCAAATATTATTTAAATATATAATAACGGAATCTTAAAATATCCAAATCATTTTATTAGGAAGAGTCTCGTTTGATCGTACTGAAATCACGAAATTTATAATTTTAACTTAACTGTAAATATAAATAAACCGATAGTTATATTTTTGTTACATTCTAGATTTTGTTCAATAAGCTATGTTTTGTTTCAATTAAATGTAAAATAATATGAAACAGTGTTTCCTAATTTGTATAAACGAAAATATTATGCTGCCGTAGATGATAGCTGGTATATCTAATTGATTTTATTGTTGTAAATATTGCATTAACAGTTTTGTGATTTTTCATGTAAGCATTCTCAATATTATCGTGATTATTATTTAAATACAACTACAGTATAAATATAGTTAAGTGCTGCATGTAATCGTCTATACAAATAATATTAAACTGGATTGTGTTTACAATTTATGATTCCGACAAATGTGGGATATTATGAAATAAATTTATTATTTTGTAAAAATCTATTTTTTTATTAATCATCGAAACCGTGATCCTTGACAGCAATGCCAAAGTGAATATATTATCAAAACATACAACAAATGTTTTGGTATCATCATCATCTAATTCATTTCTAAAATTTTCTAGTCGAATTGATTTTATTGTTCAAAAAGTGAATAATATTAGACATTTTAAGATTAATAGTAATGTGTTTAACAAGAAATAACAGCCTCAGTGATAGTATTTCCCAGACCTACTTTAAAATTTAATATCAACATTAAAAATGAAGCTATAACACAAAGTAACCACACATATAGTTTTAAAGATGCATACGATATATACGATAATCAAGAGTAATGAAATTCTAAAAGTAAATAACTGACAAAAAGCGCGTATTACTGAACAGCGTGCACAGAACCGTAAACATTGTCAAGCAGTCGGTTCGTCAATCAAGATAAAAATAACTCAACTTTACGTGCGTTAATGACAACACAAAGCAAGAATTACTTATTACGACCTACACTGAGCACTTGAGCAGTATTAAAATACCAACGCAAATTTAATAGTCCTCGGAAAGATCAATAATAATATCAAATATTGTTACAAACAAATTTGTTAAAGACAGTATAGATAAAAGATTACATAATTTGACAAATAATTAATTTAGCAATTGAAGCCTGAATTATGATCCAATGTCGTAAAAGTTAATGCGCTTTTATATCGGTAAGAAATGTATAATATAAAAGTTATTAAGAGCAACTTAAATATAAAAGATAAAATAATCTTAGTAGACGTACATTTTTAATTACACAATTTAGTACACAAATTAAGAAGAAAAGAAATACAATGCATGGGAAAATAATATCAACCATTTATACTTCATTAGACTATGAAGCTATACCTATGTAATATAACTGTACCGCTAACTCATAAACAGTGTCAAGCCACGCTCGTCAATCAAGCCGAAAATAGCTTATGTTTACATTGAGCGTCCACTACGGACCTGTTGTAACATGTTCCTTTGAACAATGAAGGAAAAAATATAGTCGAAGGATCAGGTAAACAATGTTATACTCATAACACTACTCATAATATAATTGTGACATTTTCTGGTATAAATATTTAAATTAAAAGAATTAAAATAAAAAATAAAACTGTAATAATTGAAACCCTACACATAATATTTGCATCACTATATCAAGAAAAAATAGCAGACAACGCAATAATAATTCATACAGTAAATTCTGAAAATGACGATTTTTCATATTTATTTCATAGTCCATTAAATAATAGCCCTAACCGTGAAATTGTAAAATTACGTCGTGCGCAATATAGGTAGGCAGGTTAACGTACAAGATTCAATAAGTATAGAACCTTAAGAGAGAGACAAACTACGTGAACTAGTTCAAACTTGAAACAAGATACTTAAACTTGCTCTGAATCGTGGCAGCAGTCACGAACTAAGGCTTTGCAAGTTTGAAGATGAAAGCGGAGACAAAGTTTTTTTTTTTTAATATACGATATCTAATTTTTATCATAGTTTAAATAAGAGAGATGACAATGATAACAATACTAAGTGTTTACTAGTTAATTATGCCATTATAACAATGTAACATTTTGGTTAAATATTATTTATAATTTTAACACTACTTGATTACTGCAATTATAAATTCTTGGTTAAAAAAAATAAAAAAAGAAATTTGGTTAAAGAAATCATAATAGAAATAAGAACAAATAGGTCAGAAGTATTTTATTTACAAAAAAAAAATTAAAGTTAAATATTCTAACACAAAAATAATGGCTTACCGATTTTAAAGTTATCGCCCATTCGGTGCAACATCGACGTAATTGCTTACTACTTTTATGTCGTTGTTGAATCAAATGAGCGATATATTATCACATCGCTTAGATCCTAAAGCTTATGCCAATACTTAGCATTGGCAATGGACTCTCAGCGATACGGCATTCGAAAGGAAAATCGAATCGATAGCAATCGAACGTATCGCGGGCAAAGAAATCGAAAACTACTATTGTGAAGTTAATTCTGTGTCTACTTCTCTTTATATCTGACACTTGTAATAGATTTTATATTATCTAACTACGATAATAGTCACGCTAATAACTCCCACAATAATAAAAGTAAGGTTATAGATAAATCTTTTATATTATTACTTTAAGATGATTCATAATTTGAATTAAAAGAAATATCAGTTACATAAAATATTCATAGATCAATCAGTCTTAACACTTTTTTCTCAAATCGAGACTTTATTATTTCTACTTATTCTATTACGACTCTATTGTATCATAAACATTATTTATTTAGTACATGATATTAATTAATCATATAATAATAACTTCACATTACTAACATGCGCTTATAGTTAACTTCAATTATAAATGTAGGTTCAAATTTGAGGTGCAAACACTTCAGTAATATCAAAACGCTTATTGGAACTTTACATTTTTTATTCTGAATCAAAAAGCAAAGTTCATTATTGTCTTGTGTGGTCCTTTAAATTGTTAAAACATAACTCGAAACCAATTCCCTTTTGCAGTTACAAAAACTGTTATTAACGGATTACGGGCTTTACCACTTTCTCAATAAGATTGTTCTGATGTATTATTAGTGACTTTTTATTTTGAAAGTAAGTCACGCTTTGAAGTACTAAGTTCGATTACAATCGATGGGAAAGAGACGCTTGAACGATTTCAAAGATCATAATAGTTTTTGTCAAGGGGTTCAGTTTCAAAATGTTTTCGTTTGTCATCACTGACATTTACTTTTTAGGTTTATCCGGCACGATTGTTGCACGGACTTGTAGCATATAACTATATACTTCTAACAAATATTCTATATTCACTATTATTAAACAAGTGCGCATCTGTTACGCATACGTTTATTAAGCATGAAATTATTCTATCGTTTATTTAGTCATATTGAATCTAGAGAAACATATTTTTTTAAGTAACATATCTGCAATGTTAAGAACAATATCAATTTTAATCCAAACTTTAAATCCATCTTAAAAAAATCTCGCAAAACATTCTTAAACTTCGTCAAATAGTAGATGTTCATATTTTCAAATGAACCATCCTATAAAATGTACTGTTACAGATTTTTTTGCCCCGAGCCCACATGTGAGGGGATAATAATGTATTCCACAGGTGTTGTCCGAAGCAGGTGCCCTTTTCCCTTTTTATATTTTTTTTGTCAGGTCCAGACATGTTCAATAGGGTTTTGTCTGAGTGTGCTTCTAGCTCCGATTTGGTATATTTTCATCGTGTTTTGAAGTTTTTTTTTTATCCTTTACGTCGATGGTTGGGAGGAATAATAATTTTATTGCAACGAGCTTTGAATGTAAAGGAGGCACATGCTGATTGAATTCGAGTTTTTTTTTGTTTAGACAAGCTCCTGTCTGTAACCATTCAAATAAAAAATAAAATAATTTGAAATGTTTATGTTTAGATTCGTCTTATTTTATTATATCAGCTGAATTCATAGTAAATAGGAAAGAAACATTTATCAGATCATTTCATAGTTACGTTTGAAATTTACCAAAATTTTCGTGGTCTTTGTTTTTTGATTGTACCCTTAACCTATAAGCTTTGCTAAGTTATAAATATATGATGTAGTTACTTATTGGTTTGTGGTTTGACGATGAAAAAAATCTTAAGAACTCGCAGTTGCAATTTGTTTTTTTGAGTAAAAATGCATTTGTAATTATGAAGGATTCCTATCGTATCGAAGTCTATGGATCGTACAAATTTGGTAGTTTTACAATGTAAAAACACTCAGTAATAAAACAATTTATTCTTCAACGTTGAGCTCAACTTGTAATATCTCTTTAAAAAAATATCACTGGTTCGAAAACACAAGTAGGGTTGATAAAATTAAAATTTTAATTCATAACTTTGTAAGATTAATTTTAATTAACATGTAACCCCAACTTAACTCTAACAAGTATCTCTATGTAGATTTCATTTCAAAACAAGTAACCAGTCGCTATTATTAGCATAATAATATAGTGTGTACAACATATTACAATTTAAATTTAACAACAATTAAAACCACAAATATTTGAACAACAAGTGTGAATAAGATATTATGATATTCACCTCTTAACCTATTTCATGGTCAATAAATTTTGAATAGATTTACAAAAACGGGGTTTTGTAAATTGTTAAGATTTAGTGTGAATATTGTTCCCGTAATCTTAACTATTACTTTGTTACTTAAAGTTCTTTGTGATATTCGAGTTTCACATTTCACAAGCAGTTTAAGTGGTTATGCATTGTATGTTATATTTTCTGTTATCTTTTTACTATCTCTAGTCTTCAGTTTCTTATATTTTGACCTAATTGTGTTATATTTGCATAGATCTTTTTTATTATGATTATTTTATCCCTTTGCTTATATACTGTTTGTCTAGCCTTACTTAACACTTCCGCTAAAGTTTCAGTGTATAGATTTACAGTGTATAGAAAACCATACACTGAAACTTGAGTAAAAATCAGTTTAACAATATTTGAGTAAAAATCAGTTTCTCTTATAAAAGGATTAGGTTCTTTTCGTAGCTAAATGTTCTATCTAACTAGAATCTTAAGGTCTGATCGATGGTGACCACAGCGCTAATATTTCTTGCTTCTTTTATTTAAAGTATTTTTATACTCGCGGTACCAAAACTGTTTATTAGCGTGACATAAACATTAAAATTAATAATTATGATTATTATTATGCAATCCTTTAAATATGTGCTATGATTGCATTAATGAACTTCATGAACAGGGAAATTAGGTCGAAGGGTAACGCAACTGCGTCGTTACAACCTCCACGCCACAGAGCACTAATAAATATAGAATGGCCACTTTATCTCGTTGAATAAGGCTGTAAGAGATTCAATTATATTTGAGTCTTTTTTTTAGTCCTATTTGAATTCTATTTTCTTATGTGCACACCTATATTTTACTAATATTATTTTCACATTGTCAAAATTATGTCAAGTCAAACTGAATGTTGTAATCACGTTTCCTGATATCATATCTTTGATTATACTATTACAACCCAGTGTTTATCGTATTTTCATCGCATTTAATATCTCCCTATTATAAAATTTGCTGCTTGAATAACTAATCTTTAGTAGATCATTATCGCTTATATTTAATAACCCTTATAAGTCCTCTGTTAGATATAAGTTTCTCTTAAATATCTTAATTAATAATAAACAAATATGTGGCATGTACCTACTTAGCAAAATCTGATAAGAGTGTACTACAAACGTAAAAGGCCGTTAGTTATATTTCTAGTCTCCAATGTTTTATTTCTATTACTATTCCTACTCTACGTTCAGCTAATGATCGTACATAAAGGATGAAGTACTAAATGTCAAGGAGCTTCGGGGACCAGAGCTTCTCCAATTACTCGTGTTAGTGTGTCAAGATGATTTTATACTTGAAACTTGTTGCATTTTCAACCAGAAAATTCATGTTTTTAGGTCAATATGGTTTATCCACTTAGAATATGGAAAAATTCAAAAGTAATGTTTAAAATAAAAAGAAATAGGGACGCCCATTCTATAAATATTTTTCAAATAGAAATGTCTGAATGAAATAAACAAAAGAGATAAAAAAATGTCCAAGTTTGATTAATTTTAATGACCCTAAAGTTAAATTGGTCGAAGTCAAGGTCAGTTTTTCTATGGAATTGACTTATAGAAACGAAACCCATAACCAAGTAACTCATAAAAATTAAGCTGAAAACATAAAAATTGAAAATTAAAAAATACCTACATGTAACGCCATCTCTTGGCATATTTTTGAAACACAAAAGACTAAGAAGTACGTTTTCCATACTAAAATGTAGATATTTCTCAGCATTAGATTTTTGATCCTTTAGTTGTTAGTATAAAAGCCTTAATGCCTCGCAAAGTATAGTGGAGTATATTAAAATGTCAAGGATCAATATCGCTTTAGGGCTTTCCAATTACGGTATGAGTATGTTAGTGTGTCAATATGTCTAAGACTTAATTTGCTTAACTTACAATAGTTGTTTTATGTAACTTACATCTTAATCAACGTATATGTTTGTAGAAATTGAAAAAAGCTATTAAAATCAAATAGAATGTGTGACCTATCTAGGTCAATTAGATATACATTACTCCTGAGGACAAAAATTGGAATAACTAATGTACCTATGGTAATATATAGTGTAGATAACGTAAATAAGAAAAATAATAACTAATTAAAAGCCAGAAGAGTACTTAAAACTATTTAAAAGTCTAAAGTCAAATAAAATAAAAGTAAATGAATAAAAGTAAATGCTTTGGAAATCTCAGTTAACGTGCAGGAAGTAAATCATTCAGAAGAAATAAAGTTAACAAGCGATGATCTAAGTTAATATATCTGAAAGATACTGTTCTTTATGATGTTAAAGAGATTATAATCGAACTAGGCGATTGAAATCTAAGATTTTGTACCGTAAACTACGTTGTAGGAATTAAGGAAACAGTCTTAGGGGGAAAGGTAGCGTAATAAAACCAATCCCGATGAGTGTCGGTTTTACACTGATTTATTTAATAAGGAAAAGGTAAAAATGATTACTATGAAATTATGTGAGTGTGTATGACAATGTCTACATGTGTGCACTTACATACGAAAAATCGACAACACACATTATTGGAGTCACGTGTACATGCAGTAGCTCGTACAGATTTATTCTAAGAACGACTACTAATGAATATAATACTAAGATCATTAATATTTTTTGGCAACAGGTATTATCCGAAGTAAATGGTTATAATTTTTTATTAATTTATTCAATCAATGTGATTCAATTGTCACTCATGAAGAAAATTTTTAAGGTAGTAGAATTTGTTGTAGTTCGACTTCGGAAGCACCACCGTTACTCTCATTTCTACCTAATTACAGCAGTTTTATGCGCTGCTGTGTTTTATTATGGAGCAGTGATAGCCGAATGGGTGGCACTCGGTCTCTCAATCGGGGGTCCGAGGTTCGAATGCCAGGCACGCACCACTGATTTTTCTAAAATTATGCGGGTAATATACATTAGAAGTTAATTATCACTGCTTTACGGTGAAGAACTAAAATCGTGAGGAAACCTACACACGTGGGAGTTTTCAATTACCATTTACCATCAGATGGACGGCAAGAACGTGTGCTACTTTCATTTTATAAAAAAAAACGTAAACTGTACTAATAATCTTAAATTCTTAATTAATTAAATTTAATATAAATATGTCTTCTCAAATTTATATATCTCGTACAATCAAATCTCTGATTACAATAGTTATCTGCCTTAATAAAATGTAACAACAAAACCGTACAATATTTAAACAACAGAACCAATAATTCGTTCAAAGTTATTGATAAAATCTCATTGAAGTAATTCATTATATTGTAAATCAGTTCAAGTACAATATCGAACGCTACACAATTCTATTTTCGTCATTATCCTCTCAGCTGTTGATAAGCTTCGTCATAACTAAAGAATACGTAGAAATGAAATTATTTTTTCAATTTCCTTTACTAAAATCATTATTCTAAAAAATCACTAGATAGACAATTCAAATTAAATAACTCACATATTATTTCATCCCCATACAATAGATACATGCGTTTAATATTCTTTATTTTAAATGAGAATGAGATATAATATTTACTAGATTTCTTTATAATAATGTTTTTGAAATGTTGTATGACCTTTGGAAATAAAAACCTTTTGAAAGTGTTAGAACTCTTTGTGGTTCGACTCCGGAAGCACCACCGCCACACCTATTTTTGCCGCTGCTGTATTCTGGTCTGATAGGGTAAGGGAGACATACTTTTCCAAGGCATTCTATCTTATTCCTCAGGGGTAGCAAGGCGTATGTGGCTAACTTTAGGTGAAACTTTGATCTTATCTAGGGTTGATTACAGATGTCCATGAGCGGCAGTAGCCGCTTACCATCAGGTGGGCTGCATGCTCGATTACTACTTCCATACTATAAAATAACAATAAAATAAAAATGCTGCACTGAAAATTGGAGCACCATACGATACTACGTAAATGTAGCAAGATTTATTGTTTAATTGAAGATAATAGACTTATAATTAATTGTTGTTGGAATGTAGCAACTAAAATTACTAATTAAGTAAAAAATATATTATCCAAAATTTCCTCTTTTTGTCAAAATTCAAGTATCTACTATTAAGTAGTATAGAGCATACTGCCCACTTGATTGCCTTCATTCTGAAAATACGTATTCAACTTCGAATAGAATCGAAGTCTTACTTTGAATAACATAGCCATGTGGATACCTCTGTCTCCTACATTAGTACCTCTCAAAAAACCCCATAACGCTCCTTTATTAATATTGCGTTGTTCTTGCATAATATTTCATCATTCGCCATTTCTATTTAACATAATCTATGGTCATAACCAGCAATTGTGTTTATAATTATAATTGTAGTCATTCTACACCAGATGTTTCTGTCCACGTGTCACCAATTATTATGAGACAAAGGCTCGGCCATTGTCCTAAGTCGTATGGTACAAATATAAAGCGTAAGGCTATTAATTGTAGTAAAATATTTGGATTTGCTTATAATTATTGTTACCCCTTATATTCTTTTTTGTTCAATCTCAAATTTAAGCCGTCTCCTTGTTAATTATTATTTTTTCATCTTAGAGTTTAAATTTAATGGTTTTCCGTCAAGTGAAAAAAAATTTAATAAGACTACTATTTTGTTCTATGTCTATAGTATTTCAAGCATTTGTAGATTAAGCAGACCTAATAAGGAACTTAAACGCGAATAAAGCAATTTTGATCTTCTGCTTCAAAATTAGGAAGTAGAGGAATGTTTCCATATATCATGTACTTCAAGTATAAATAGATTAGTTCGTCCTGCAGAGAATATACTATAAAGGTTCCAAATTCAAAATTGTTGATTTTTGACAAGGGCTTATTTCACCTACACTCCACGTCGTTTTACGGCTAAATTTCTTAGCCCATACAATTGCGTATAATGTTTAACTCAATTATAATAGTTCTCAATAGAACAATATTAACAACGATGATATAATTGCATCTAAACGTGGGAACAAATATGCATCAATACTCAGGAAAAATAATGATACACTTTATTAGACTTCAAAATTACTCCATTATGCTTGAGCTTTTGTTTTATCGGCGATTAAGTAAGACATTACATTAAATTTCTCGTAACTTGCTTCTAACTTGGAAGCATTAATAACAGTTTTAATGTTAGCATTATTAAAACTGGCCAAGACTAAGCAGAGACCGTGTGAACGATGTTCCGTTTATGATATTACATCAACATATTTTACTCATAAGTATCCATTTCTGGATACGAATCTTTGTTTTGAAATAAGAATTATCTTAGAGCTCGCTTTTATAATCCTGCAATTTCAGAGATTAAGCATTACCTGATAAATTTTGATGAGATTAATTTTGGTATAACCTTCAAATTAAATTACGGTTTATAAAACGGTTATAAAATTTAATTAAGTGTAAGTAATTGATTACTACATTTAGACAACATTTATAAATTAATTTAACTCAGATTTAACTCAGACAAAAATAATATGCATGGAAGATATGTATGTTCAGCTGTAGGTATAAATTTCAAGGACACGCCTGAGTCGGACTACTATTTGTTCTTGTTGTCTATATCGCTATTGTTGAGTAAATGTTAATTTCTTCTTAAATTTTAGGAACGCAAAGATCTTTAACTTTTATGATTTGTATATCTTGACTAGCTTTCAACGGATAAATAGGTTTCCAATTAATTATCTCTCTAAATTAAGCAATATTGATGCTCTTTTATTAGTACGGTGAAGGTGGTAGCCCTTTGTGGTTCAACGCTGGTATCACGAGCGCCATACCTATTTCTGCGCTGCTATATTTTGTTTTGAAGGTAAAGATTCTAATGGTAAGGGAGATATAGGTAAGGGCATCTGTGGCCAACCTCAAGTAACACTATGATCTTATCTGGGGTTGATTACAAATATCTATGGGAGGCAGTGGCCACTTACTATTGGGTGGACTCTATGCTTGTTTGCTATTTCAATATTATAAAAGAGTAATTACCTATTGAGTATACGAAATTTTATGGTTGATAAAAATATTAGAAACTCATAATATTCGAATATTCTAATAACAGTTACATTATACATACATAAACAGATTTCTTGAAAACAGGCACATGTATATTTTCGTGCTCTAACCCTTTGACATTTGTACCAAAAAACCGAAGGCTCTTAAAGATTAAGATTTTGAGGGCAATCAAAAACCAGTTTCTGGCAATAAATTCGTATTATGGCTTAAGTTTTTGTTTCAGATGTATCGGGTTGTTATTATGTTTTATCTTATTTTGGGTCAGTTAAATGTTTTTGTCCAGGATGGAACAGTAATTTGGTATATTTTGGTTATAAATATCTTTTTTTTCTTTGAACATTTTTTTTCCAACTGAATTCAAAATATTTCAATCACTTGTTTTTATAATGTTGTATAAGTAATTAAATCAAAAAATAATATTTTTCTCTAAATTGGTGATATTCACACATTTGCTCAGTAATTGTGCCTTGGTATTGCGCAAGTTCAAAATCTTGTACATTTTCATTATAATACAATTTATAATTAATTACCTACTTATATCAAATTTTCATGTAAATATTAACATGCGTTTGATTAATCTCATCGTCAGATGTCTTCAAGGTAATAGTTAGTTGTATTTCGCATAATCCATGACTTGTTTCTCCGTATAGAACCTTCTAAGAATCATTTCAATCTACAGCTTAATCAGAACTATTCTATTATAATTATGGTGACCAGTCATTTCTTTGTAAACTAATAGGGGATCGATATTCCTACCATCCTACCGGTAAAGCGTTTTCCTAGAATACAATATCTTTATTGGTTTTATATTGCGAACTGCTTCCTAATTTTATTCGATACTTCACAAGTCTTTCCTTATGAGGCTTTTCGAGAAAGGTGCCAAAAGAGCTCTTCTTCGAAGCCAGCTATTCATTGTTGCTTTTTGATATTGCAAATGTCCATAGTCTTAGGGTCTAGATGTCTGATTTAACTGATAATCTGATTCATGGGATCCAGCTTAAGAGCTCTTCAAAGCAGGCGATACTTTGGCAACTCCTCTGGTATTGCAAATGCAGGCGATGTTGACTACTCTTCATCAGAGAGCCCTGCTTCATCGGTAGCTATTAGGATTAGAAAAACATACATAACTTTTGTTTGTATTGTACCTACAACTTTCCTAATAAGATTTATGTTATTTCTGACTTCTTTCAAAATCATCTCAAAAGTACCTTTTAGGTACGTAATAATATAATCTGGTGACGAATGATTTCTTTGTATTTCACAAAGAATCAGTTTTCCTGCTCACCTCTTGGTTACAATAGGCGGCTTTCTGAGAAGGCATTGTTTGTGGTTAGTTTTATTTAATCTATACTTCGAAGTCGGAACAACTTTATTGAACATTTATAATATCTGGAAGAATTTATCTGGAAACTGTTAGTAACGTTGCTTTGTTTATTGTTACAAGAACGCAATTTATTAAGTAGTAAGTTCTTGGAAAAATAATACTACCATTGTTATGTTATAAGTTACTAGTAAAAATGTTCTCTATTTGCAAATAAAAAATCACTTTCTTTATTATTTAAATATTCGTTATTATAATTAAAATTTACATCAGCTACTTATTGCCTGGGGAAAACAAAAGGCATCTAATGCATTCGCATTTTTCTCCCATCTCTTTACACCTTATCACAGGAGTTTAACACTTTTTATAGTATGGAAGTAGCAAACGAGCATGCAGCCACATGATGGTAAGTGTCTACTGCTGCTCATGGACATCTTTAATCGACTCTAGGTAAGATCTAAGTCTCACCCAAGGTTGGCCACAGATGTGTTGCTACCGCTTACCACAACCTTCAGACCAGAACACCACAGCGCACAACACTGCTGTTATTAAGCAGAAATAGGTGCGGCGATGATGTCTCTGGAGTAAAATCACAAAGGATTCCTAGAGTTAGACTCTACATGTATAACTTTATATGTATAAAGTTAGTTGCTTTAAATAGTACTATATGTATATGTTTGTGTTTATGTTTGTACATATACATATAGTACTATTTAAAGTAACTATAGAGTTTTATTCTTATTTTTATATATTTTTCATTGAAAGACAGTATAAAGTCTGCAATAATAACAAGAAATTTTAATTTATTTACTACTTTATATTAAAGTAAGTAAGTTCATTTAAACTAAGTAAATTCATTTTTACATATATTAACTTTTCAGACAGTATTCTCGGTAAAGAAAGGAACCAAAGGTCAATGGTTCATTCACCTGTAAACCACTATCGGATGACCTTTAGAATCTTAATGAACAAACCCTGGCGTCTACCAGGTGGCCGGAGCGATTCGAAAAATTTTAATTAAATTATTACTTCTGTCATAGAGCTATTGATTATAATTAGGATTTGCCGATAATTTGTTGGTATTTTTATATGATGGACATGAGCGCTGTCCACCTGGTGCTAAAGTGAGCGAAATATAAGTTATAAATAAAATTATGATGAAGATGATGATAAGAATCTTGATTGAGACTGCTTTACCAACTAAAGGTATGAGTTCTCATACTTTTGCATGTCGCGTCATCGTTAGGTAGTCCAGTTTCTGCTTTACGACAATGCAGTGCTACTATCTTTGGTTTCAAGTGTGCGGGGTAGAATAATTTTTTCGAACCGTTGCAGTACTATGTAGTATTGTATTGACTTAATATTCATGGACACTAGGGTTAAGTCAGTCGCATACTCATTTTCTGTTTCAGTAGCATTACAATTAGTTAGCGCGTAAATGATTAGGGATTTACCCTTAGGTGTATCCTGTACATTACACAAGCGTTTATAAAATCTGACGAAACATGGTTAACAACACTTCAATCATACTAATGTACATCATGTAATAAAATAATCATTTATTAAGAACAACATTTTAGGATTTAAATATAGTTATTCGTAGTTTTAATAAAAAAAAGAAGTCAACTTAAAGATGACAGTATTTTAAAAAAGCTTTAAAAGTCTTCCTATACTTTATGCTATAAAAAAACACGCTTTCTACACTCATAGCCCCCCACACTAGGATTTTCTCCTGTGTCGTGGGTGCCATGGACACACAAAGACGAATACACAAACACACAGACCCAGAACAGAAACCTAAACTCATCATTCAGATTTTTGTCTGGCCGAGAATCGAACCCGGGGCCCACTGCGTGTCAGACCGGTATGGTGACCGCTCCGCCACGCGGGTCGTCAAATGACTATGACTTTCTGTCCGTTACTTGGACTCATAAAAAAATTAATACACAACAATACAGATGCAGAACAGAAAGCCAATATCATTATTTGAATGCTTGCTGCCCGAAGGGAGCTATAATCCTCCTTTTTTTATAGTATGGAAGTAGCAAACGAGCATGTAGCCCACCTGATGGTAAGTGGCTACTGCCGCCCATTGATATCTGTAATCAACCCTAGGTAAAATCAACCCTAGGAAAGTCTCACCTAAGGTTAGCCACTGATGCGTTGCTACCTCTGAGGACTATGATGGAATGCCTCGAAAAAGTATGTCTCCCTTACCACACCCTTCAGGCCAGAACACAACTACGCTTAACGCTAGCAGCGTTATGCGTAGTGTATTAAGCAGAAATAGGTGTGGCGGTGGTGCTTCCGGAGCCGAACCACAAAGAGTTCTACCACCTTCAAAAATAAACCACCTCAAAATAAAGACAGCTCCACATTGTTAGATTTACACCATTGAATATTTTTTTTTATACCTTTAGAGTCAAAATCTATGTTCAATATGCTTACACCCGAAGCATTTTAGTGCATCTATTGAGCTATTAATACAAAAACTAACTCATAAAACCTGGTTTATCGACGGAAACTGGTTCTCTCCCGAGTAAAGCGCTACCGGTAGTAAATCACTATAGTTTATAATATAATGATCAGTTTCTATGCACTGGTGTACAATTACAAAGTGGAAGCTGTTAAAATCTCTTGCTACATTTACATGCCCCGGGTTAGGTGAATACCAGTCCGTGATTCGATGATTATTTTCTCGTAAGTCAGAGCACTGCTTATAATTATCGGGAAGTTAGATGTAGCGTAAGCTTATAAGTTCACACATTTGCAATAACATTTTGTGGAATTTGCGGTATGATTTTGTTTGTCTGCAAATCGGTTTTAGATAATCTTAGTAGATTCTGCAGCACAACGGTTGAAATTCAGCTCAATCGAGGGTCCCAAGTTCGAATAACACGCACGACTGATAATTTTACGATGATGTGCGTATTCAACTTTTTTTTATCGCTGCTTTATGGTTAACAAATATACCTACGATTTCCCTATAGCAAAAAAAAATCTTTAATGTGTTCAAGTCTACCATGTCGCACTTAACCAGCGGTGAATTAATAGATGAACTTTTTATAGTTGAGTCTTCGTTAAAATATCTAAAATTAATTTTTAACTTTAATTCTGGTGTTACTACATTGATATGTATATAAAAAAATGTATTATATTAATGTTTTATTATTTTTTGTTTCAGGTAAGTTTCATTATTTATTCTATGTCCAGAGATTTCTCACGAGTCATGAACTTTGCTTTATCTGGTGAGTACACATCTATAAGCCTCTCTTAATATATAATTAATATTGAAGTATGATGTGACACAATCAGATAAACATAATAAACAGTATCTTAAGCCGTCCCAAACAGATCCGTTAAATTAAGTCAACCATAAAGTTCAATCACACTTCTCTGTACCTTTACTCGTCCATTGTAACCCTATAACAAAAAACTGTGACACTGGCCAAAGAAACAAAGTTATAAGTGCGGTTGAGGTTAGATAAACAAATGAATATGAACCTTATTCTAAAGAAGAAGTTGAATAAGAAAGGCTTAAAGTAATAAAGGTAACAGCAAACACAAATTGTAAGCAGCACCACCGATCGATCATACGAACTTTATTAGACGTCGGATTAACTTCTGATTTGAAATAAGAAGCGTAATTTGACACGAGTTTTATCTGACGATAGTTTGATACGAGAAAGCGTAAGTTAAATTTAAGATTCATATAGCTTGGGAAGATCTGAATTGAATACGTAGATAAGGCAAAGGTTAGTAAAACAATTTCAAGGGTAAACAGTAGGTATATGTTTTTTCTTTTCTGCAAAAACAACCTTCAAGAGCCTGATTTGGTTTAATTAAACACGTGAAAATGTTTGACTTATTTCAGGAAGAAATTGCTAGTGCAATTCTTATACTAGTTAGAAAATGAAATAATAGACTACTACTACGCTTGTCGAAAAGTATTTGTGAAAGATACATCTTCATTTAATAGGCTAAGTATTTTTTACACCATTTTATTAGGTTTTAAGTTTCTTCTACATGATATTTATTACTAAGTAGTACTGTTATAAAATCTATCATTACAATTTTAACCCAACTTTATCTAACAACATAGTCATCAAAGACTAATCAAGAGGTATAATATCTTCGCACACTTAGAAAAACCGGAACAAACACATAAATCATTTGCAAGCACCAAGTGTAACGTCCGATAGACAATATGTGACGGTTCTATTAAACGATGGTAAAGAATAATACTTACTTGTAGATCCTAAGGATGGACAATAAGACCTGAAATGCAGTAACATTGCAGTTGAAAGTAAAAAGCAAGTAGGACATAAATGTAAGCTATCGTCTAGCACAAAACCAGCGCTATGCTTCATTTAGCAAAAGTATAGCGAATTCATTTACCATAGCGTCTGCTATCTTTCCTTTTTTACTAAAATTCGTCGCAGGACCTAATGCGTACACTCCATTTTCTTGTTGATGGCACTGCTCTGATAAATTGGCACTTTGCTCATGCACTAGAAATATCTATGTAGTGTTGTTAGATCTAGCTCCATTATCGAGAAATTGCGTATTGTGTTTGTTATGGACAATTTAGATGTGCTTTAAAGTTTGATGAAAATTAAGTGTTTGAAATTAATGATCGTATAATTGCGGAAGTAATAGAAGCAAATTTGTAAGCAATGTCTTAGGTCGTTTTATGTCATGGTAATAAATAGCGAGATATCATTGAATTCAAAGGGTACATGACCGCTTGAAGAAGATTTAATTGGAAAAGGGCCATGTCCTTAAATAGCTGATGTAGATGGATTGATTATGTAATATAATTTGATAAAAAAATAAAAGTTCATTAAAATGATTTTAAACTTTTATTTTCCTTAATTAGGCGCAAGCATTTCAAGATATGCGAGACATAGATTAGATAAAAAGTTTTTGCATATAGTAATTTGATGTTGAGTTAATAATTTCGATTATTTTATATGCATCGGCATTTTGACATCTGCTGGACATAGGCCTCCCTTGTAGAGAGTTTTGCTAATGGCGTACACAAATAGTCAAGTTGGTGTCCGCAGTGGATATTTATGTTGTAATACAACACACTATTGCCTATCTCCTGGATTTTATCACTTCATCCTGCTCTTCTGGTCGCCTTCCGCGATATCCACGAAGACAAATTTTATCAGATTGAAGAAGCAAACGAGCATGTTCACCTGATGGTAAGTGGTTACTGCCGCCCATGGACATCTGTAGGCAACTTCATATAGAACAGGTGTTCTATCTGAAGTCTATCACAGATGCGTTGCTACTCCCGAGGACTGAGATGGTCGCCTCATATATAAGTGAGCCGGCAACTACACCCTTCTGACGTAACGCAAGAACTGCTTCACGCTAGAAATAAGTGAGGCGGTGGTACCCGTTCGAACTACACTGGTTCTCCCACCTGGTAAATTCAAGGTATAAATACATACGGCACAAAATATTTTATCTAAAACACCTTATTACTGTCTAGTCAGACAACGTGAGTACTAAAGTAAGTGAAATTTTTAAAATTTAAAATCATGCGCACGCCACTCCGTGGCGTACAACTTAACACTGATATTTTTATGCATTTGACATTTAAGCATCTAACTTTTTTTAGAATTTACAACAATATTTCACCACCCATCACCGCTTATCAAAAGTAATGGAGGGAGCATTTGCGAATAGTCACGATTCGACAAACGCTATCGGCAATATGACGTTGATGACACATGAAAATACTCAAGCGTATGCATAGCATGGGCTTAAGAACGATTATAATTATGAATGCACTTATAATACGCTTGACATCACGAGCGGTGATAACTATGCAGAGATTTATGAGCCATTTCTATTCGAGCGTGTGTCTGTGGTTTTTATTTCATTCTTTTAACTGCGAAAGCTTAAATCGTTTCGTCTTTTGACAAGCAAAATGACCATTAAGAATAGACATGGTCTCCAGTTTGATTTTCACCCCACTTAAAATGAATAAATTTACCATTCATACATTTTTGAAGCTCTGTTTGGGGTTGATGACAGGGGTCTGTTATAGTCGCTGCTTTGTTTTGAGAACTACATATGTAGTTCGAACATCTTACGTGCGGAACCACAGAACTCGAAAAACAAAGAACACTTAATTCTACCTTTAAATGTCACGTCTGAATTTTTTAACTCTGCTAAAAATAATATCTTAAATCTCCCTGAAACCTATTGTTTCAATAAAGAACATAATCTAAAATAGAGGCTTTTGTACTGCTATCCTCCTCACACATTACGGTTAACACGCAAGAGGCTACTAGAAACTACATTTCCGGGTTACAATTTTAAAGAAACAAGTTATATCACGTTTTAACGGTTATGAGGCTGTAACAGATTGATGGGATCTTTTTACCACGCAATATTTTACTAACGTACTTAGCTGTGACTTACTGCACCATAATGTCGGTTGTAATAGCCATAATAATATAGTAGGCTTAGTTATGTTTCGTTTCGTTAATGTGATGGTTAGTATAGAGTTAAAGGCTACGACTACGAGAGGAGTATTTTTTGGAATTTATGTGGATTTTTGTTTAAGCGTGAAACCTCAATGGGTGAATGATTGATGTATCAGTCGTCTCTAGTTTAATGAAATTTCTTAGTAATAATACGATTTTATTTGGACTTCAAATGGTCATACATATTTGTTTTACCTTCTTTTGTTTTCCATTTTTATTTGTCGAAACCATCCATCCTGCTGATTTTTATTCGGTTCCTTAGACCTTTCACCGTTCAGCGGTCGTAATGATTTCCTATTAATATTCTATTTTTTCTCATTTCCATCGACGACCCGCATGGTAGAAGGGTCGCCATACCAGTCTGACACACATCGGCTTCCTGGTTCGATACTCGACCGGACACCTAAATGATAAATTCAAACTATTCTGGATCAAGATCCAGGTGTACACCCAAGTGCTTGTGTATTTCTTTGTGTCTCATGGCAATAGCGGCACATCAAAAATCCTATAGGGCTATGAGTAGAAAACGTTATAATCTTGCAGAATCAACAAATCCATTTCCTCTGCTAGAACAGAATAACAAATTACAGGATATAAGGTCTATGCAAATCTCTAAACATATCTTTGATGAGACGTAACTTAGTTACGCCCTTAGGGATTAACAATTACACTAATGAGTCAGCAACAACGTTGCAATGCCTCATTGTCTTACAAGCAATCGTTGTAAGTGATCGTTCTAATTTCTTGGGGAGGAATATGAAAACCTTCTTATACGTACATAATGCGTGTAATCTAGGGTTCCGTGGTCATTATGACGCTGGGTTCTAAGTATAAAAATAAAGTTTCTATGTAGACCCGGGTGACGGACCGGTCACAATACCGGCCTGACACGCATTGGGTCCCGGGTTCGATCCCTGGCCAGACAGACATCTGAATGATGAGTTTAGCTTTTTGTTCTGGGTCTGGGTGTTTGTGTGTTCGTCTTTTTGTGTCCATGGCACCCACGACTCAGGAGAAAAGCCTAGTGTTATGAGGTTATGAGTGTTGAAAGCGTGTTTTTTTTTAATCCGATTCATTTAGAAAACTTCATTATTCATACATACTGCGTGTAATCTAGGGTTTCCTGGTCATTTTGACGCTAAATTTTACGTGTAAATTAAAGTTGCTACGGACGTTCGAATCCGGTTTCGGAATCGAATTCAGAGCTTTCATTTCGAAAACTTCGTTATACGTGAATACCATGTGTAAACTAGGGTTCCGTGGTCATTAAAACTCTGGGTTTTACTTATAAATTAAAGTTTCTACAGCAGTTCTAGTCCGATTTCCAAATCGGATTCCGAAGTTACATTTGGTTACTACACACTGACACTATCAAATCGCTGTTTATAATCGGACTTCGGTCCCGCTAAAATCACCTCAAATGGAGTTCAATATAAACGACTTAGTTAGAACGCCTCGGATAAGTATATGTCCCTTTCCACATTCTTCAAACCCAGCGCCGTTAAAATGTGGTTATCAGGCAGAAATAATGGTAGCGCTGGTGATTTCGGTTAAATAATTAATTTTTTAACTGAAGATCGTCGAATAGTATGATAATTTTAACTCCAAAACAAAAACAAGTGTTGTTTTTTATAAAATTAATGTAAGGTAGTATAGTAGTAAGATAGATGTCCGTGGGCGACAGCGGTCACTTACCATCAGGTTGACTGAATGCACATTATTCAGTCAACCTGGTAAGTGACCACTGTCGCCCATGGACATGTATAACCAACTTTATACAGATCAGGGGTTATATCTGAACTCACAAATGCGTTTCTACTCCTAGGGACTAAGATGGTCGGCTCATATGTAAGTTCTTGTGTTTCGGTGGAAGGATGTGGTTGGCCACACCACCGAAATACAAAAACTGCTTCACGCTAGAAATACGTGTGGTGGTTATGGTGATCGAACTATCCTTCTACCTTTCAAAGTGTAAACAACCAATTGAAACTATGAACTTTATGACTGAGAAATTATTTTAAAATAGGCTCTGTTACTGCTGTGTAAGCGTAATATAATCGTTCGGCGCACCCTGTAATAATTCAAAGAATAATTGCTTCCAATATGTTAAACAAAAGTCGTTCCTATTAAAGTGGAATAGGGTGTACAGTTCATAATAGGTGCCATTACTGCGTATATCTCACCACTTCAAATGCGTTTACGCATGTTACACACGGTTGTAAAGTTTGTAGAGCTTTTAAGTTGGTGTTTGTTTTGGTGTCGTTGCAACGGAGTATTGTGGTATTATTATCATTGCGGTGAGATTGTGAATTTAGATTTCCGATTTGGGCCCTTGTCTTATACGCTACAACCATGACATTGAGGACATGTGTGAACGTAAATATAAAAAAAGTCGACGCCAAGCTCTAACACACAAAGAGTTTCTGATTCGACGCTAAGAAAATCGGATATAAAAATATAAATTTGGATTTCAGGCTAGGTAATTTTTACCACTGCTACATAATGCGCTTTTTTTTATATAGTACGGAAGTAGCAAACGAGCCTGCAGCCCACCTGATGGATACTGCCGCCTATGGACATCTGTAATCAACCCTAGGTAAGATCTAAGTCTCACCTAAGGTTGGCCACAGATGCAATGCTACTCCTGAAGACTAAGATGGAATTCCTCGGAAAAGTATGTCTCCCTTACCACACCATTCAGACCAGAACACAAAAGTGCATAACACTGCTGTTATTAGGCAGAAATAGGTGTGGCGGTGGTGCTTCCGGAGTCAAACCACCAAGAGTTCTTGCCCAACATAAACTTTAATGTACATTAGCTGCCCATTAGTATTATAATAATAACTGAAACATATCCAAACAGCGTATTTCTATAGAATGATAATTATGAATCATGCAAATTGCACTAATGGATCTCATTACACAGTGCCTGCATGCATGCAGTATTGACGCTGAAGAAAAGTATAGCTAGAATACATACACTTGAGAGTTCTGTAAAAAGATTCTCAAAGCTCTGTAAAAAGATCTCAAGGCTAGCTGACAAGGTTAGATCTCAAGGTAAGTTCACCAAGTACTGGACTTCATGGCTAAAGTCAAAGTCTAAAGGCTCACACATTGTGAAGACTTGTGCCTAATGGGACAGAAATTGATGATAAATATGATAATGAACCGAGCAACCGACATGTTCACTTTATGGCGTAACTGTGTGTAGTGTAGCATCCATTAACTGGATATAAAATTCATTTCTTATTCCACAATCGGCCATCAACGCCATTATTGCTGGCTGTCGCTGTGACGATGCGCAGGCGCAGGCGACGCGCGTGATCACGTGAATAAACCACGCAGAAGTTGAATTTCATACTAAGTCACCTTATCATTAGATAAGTAGATGTTTTAAGTTATTTCCATATATATGATTCTTATTAGGACCACCTTTTCTGCGTTATATTCTTCTATGAATCTGCTGTATTCTGAATTGAATTTATGGTACTAATAAGATGCTTCAAAAATTAGTTCCTAGAAGTAGTAACGCATGTATCATTTCGAAACAACGAGCATAACGTTTAGTATTTTTCGAAAAAACTATCTGAATTTAAATATTTTTCTTAGCCCATGTGTCGATTTCATATTTTAATATTATGAAATGACAGTGTAACAAATAATAGTGGATATTTTTATCAACGCCCTTTGTACCATTTTTTACGTTTCCTCAAATCGATCACCGTTTATAATATCGACTACATATTGCAATGAACATTGTACAGGATATGACCAAAATCAAGAATGAAACATGCACTTTGCAATATATTGGCGAAAACGTAAACATAATCATTTAGAAAGAAACAAGTAAGTTTAGAATTTTGCGCATAAATGAGATAAATAACAGTATTTTTGTAAGACCATGTATCGAAAACCAAATAATAGATAGATATAAGTTTCAAAGTATAAATTAATGTTTCTAATAAAATAGGCATAAACAGACATTCAAAACAGACAGTCTGCGAAGATGTTTATTCACTCGCAACTACCCAAGTGGCGTACAATCTGGCACACGCTAAAGCTGATTACTGATTTCTCCTAATTATAATGGATTTTGTCTATGTGGTAGTTTGTATATCATCAGTTTTGAAGGACTGAGTGTTAAAGTAATGGTGAAATATTTTTTGCAAAATATTTCCACATAACTACCTGCTGGAATACATTTTTATGTCCCATCACTTGACACAGATCCAGCCCTAAAACGCCCTAAATTGCAACTTTAACGGTGAAAAGAAGGTCACCCAGTTTATTAATAAAAAATCAAAAATCTCGTCTCGTGCTTCCGCATTTTTACGGCGAAAAAAAAATCACCAGACGTAATAATCTGGCTGTAATTGTTAATTTTATCCTCCTAAACATACCCCTAAAAATGTTACCCTCTAAATTTATGGGAGGAACCCTAAGTTGGCTGGTAATAAAGTAGTTTAAAGCCTTTATTAACACATAGAATACTCTACACCATGTAAAATATGACCTGAGCGAAGGCACGGAAAACAGCTAGTAAACTAATATTTTTAATCCTAAGCACATTTAAGCACTAACTGTTTAACTTCAAGCATTTATTTCTCACGTAAACCTAAAGTCCCGTTAAGGTATCCTAGATATATCACAGCGTAGACACAGCTCAGTTGAATAGCTTGGAATAACTGCTGCCTACACTCCTAACTCGATGTAAGCTAAGAAGCATCGTACAAATGAAAGACTATTAGGTACACCAATGTGTAATGCTGTAATATACGTAATGTTGTATGGTAAAATTAAAAGTATATGTTACTAGCTATGCCCCGCGGTTATACCCGCTGCTAAATTAAAAAATATACAAACAAATATAGCGTGACATAATATAGCCTTTAGCCTAACTCAATATATATATATATATATACACAACACGAAAATAATCTTTCAATTCGAACCAGTAGTTGCTGAGATAAGCGCGTTCAACCAAACAAAAACTATTTAGCTTTATAATATTACTAATTAACTAATTATTAATTATATTAATTTTAATAAATAATTTTAACTTATGAATTTAAATTTCTGTTCTGGGTGTGGGTATTGGTATTTTGTTATTTGTAATCTGTCCGTATCCAACGGTAATTTTGTACTTCATTCTACTTGTAAGTCTAGATCCAATAACTGGAAAAGGCCTGATGCGCTTGGCCAGTTGATTAGAACTTAAGAATGATGGCATAAAATATATAATAAAAGTGTGTAATAATGTAATCTATCGTCCCATAATAAAATATTTTAATGAATATGAACAAAGAAATATAAAAGCGAAATAAACATAGATAAAAAGTATAGAATGAAAACAAATCAAAAAGTATTAATAAGGGCACAGGTAGTGGTATATTAGTTTGTCTATATTTTAAAACAACAACCACTTAAAATGAAAAAGAAAATAAACTGAAAATAACTCACAACTTCAAATAAAACGTATTACACCAGCATTACAACTTTGGTAATGTGGCGTAATAAATTAAACTTAATGCATTACGCGACGGTGTAACAAAGGCCTAAGTGGCTGCATAGAGCACATCTACAAGCGACGAATAAACCAGCGTTTAGTTTTGATTTATTAGCAGACTGCGTATCGCGGACAACGGTAAACGGGATTTTGTTGCATGTAGCGTTTAAACGCTTACACGGTCAAATGTACATCGTCACATCGTCAATCCATTATTGTCCCACTGCTGAACACGAGTCTTCTCTTAGAAAGAGAGAGTTTTTTATACCTAAACCTAACGATGAGGCAGACGGGCTACCTGATGGAAAGTAGTCACCGTCGCCTATGGACATTTGCAACACCAGCGGACTCGCCAATGCATCGCCGGCTTTGAAGGAGAGCTCTCTTCACGCCTTTTTTGAAGAGCCCCATGTCATAGCGCTCCGGGAATACCTCAGGAGGAAGTTCATTTCATGGAGGAGTTTTAGGCCATAGTCCACCATGCCGGTCAATATTTTCTCACTAACTCTCAGGTGTGCAGGTTTCCTCACGAAGTTTTTCTTCGCCGTAAAGCAGTGATGATTAATTTCTCATACGCACATCATTTTTTTTAATCAGTGGTGGGACAGGGATTCGAACCTAGGATCCTCGATTGAGAGACTGAGTTAAAACCATTAGGCTATATCATCTGCTCTGCAAACATATAAATACGAAATAATTATTTTATTTACAACATATATTCAGTATTTAATATTTTATACCTTTCAGGTAAAGAACGCTTTTTGCGCGCACGCTAGATTTTTTCTGTCTGTCTGTATACATTATACCACAAAGACGAATACGCAATCACCTAGACACTGAACAGAAATCTGAATTCCTCATTCACTTGTCTAGCCAGGAATCGAACCAAAAGCCCGCTGCCTATTAGACCGTATGACGCTCGTATAAGATAAATATAAGAAAATTGCAATAAAATAATATATACGTATTCATAACTTATTAAACTAAATAGAATACCTATTAGTGAATAAATCTAAACTGTAAATTTAAGTAGCGTTGTTAGCAATCTATTATTTTACTTGAATAATTTCAAAAATATATACATATATATGAAAAAATAAGGTAGTCTAAATGGGAATAACACTTATATTAGATTGTATGGATTGTTCTATATCGCTTTCATCGCTTGGATTGTTTAAAAGCTTAATCCGAAAAAGCCTAATTCATTTGTCATAGATGCGCAGCAGTAATGGAGGAAATTATTACGTAAGACTCGATTTAGAATGGTTACATTGTGATTTGAAATGTAGCAGGTTTTACGAGCATCCGTTTGAAAATTTGATTCTAATCCATTTATATTTCGCTCCTGACTTTAGATATTTCTTTACTAGTGAAGAAGTAGCAAAATCACTTAGATCTGAAACTAAACAGCTCATTTTATGGGTTTTCTTAACCAAAGCGTAAAAATGGGATCATATTACTAAGACTCCGCTGTGCGTCGGTCCGTCTGTCTGTCACAGGCTGGCATGAACCGTGATAGTTAGACAGTTGAAATTTTCACATATTTTATATTTTCATACTCCCATAGAACAAACGTGTTTTTTTTGCCGTTTTTTACAGACAACGGTACGGAACCCTTCGTACGCGAGCCTGACTCACACTTAGCCGATTTTATTTATTATTAAATAACCCACAGATGAAATCGGCCATCTCTTACAATAAGATAATTTTTTGGGAGATCGAAGTAGGAAATAGACCTTACTTATCTCAGATGGGTTTCTTCTCCTGAGGGCTAAGCGGTCGCCTCATTCACCTCCTCCACTCCTCAGTCACCGAAACGCAAGAAACTAGATATAAGTAGGTGTAGTGATGGTACCTACCCGGGCAAACGATGCTCGTTACTTACCTACGTAGGTAGTAGCTACCTACTTACCTTATTTTTTTGGTTTCGGAAGGGGGTCTGGAAGTTCTTGAACTTCTAAAGATTTCGATTTGACGACCCGCGTGGCGGAGCGGTCACCATACCGGTCTGACACGCAGTGGGTTCCGGGCTCGATCCCCGGCCAGACAGACATCTGAATGATGAGATTAGATTTCTGTTCTGGGTCTGGGCGTTTGTATATTCGTCTTTGTGTGTCCATGGCACCCACGACACAGGAGAAAATCCTACTGTGGGGCTATGAGTGCTTTCCACACTCATAGCCCCACAGTGGGATTTTAAGCATTCGATATTTTTGGGGAAAAGCTAAGTTATGTAAGATTTTATCCACTAAAACCTTCGCTGGCCCCAATGCTCGTATAGGGAAATTCTGGGATCTCTTATATAACGTACCGGTGCTTCCGTTGCTTGATTCTCTAACTACCTACAACCCTTCAACAATTTACTGTTTTGACTTTCTTTTTACTTACAACTTAATCAACAAATGAAATAAACAAAACATGCCAAATAAATTGAGGATAAGATAAGCAATATGAAAGAGGCTTTATATGAAATGTATTATTATGGTGCGTATTATATATCACATGCACAATATACATAACCAATCACGTATCACAAGATGCAATAAATCCAATACTATTGAGTTACCGGCGTCACCGCACGGCGCGTGCCCAGGCAAATCTGCGATACCATCTATAAGTGTAGTGCAGTCGACTATTCTTATCGATATTGTGTCGATTTTACACGTTTATTTGGAAAAGATATAACAATAAAACACTTTAAACAATTCATCCCTTTTGTCTCTTATTTTTTAAGAGCAGGCGCCATGTGTAAATAAATTATAGCCTATGTCATTCTGAGTGCTGAGGCGATTCCAATGATACGTCAAATGTGCCCATCATGTCATTTAGGCTGTAGAGCGTGTGAAAGAAGTGGATATATACGTAATGGATATTTACATACGAACATAATTATGGTAGGCTCAAAAATTACTTTCTTAAACATGTCAAGTTTTATTAATTGATATTTTTCACATAAAATCGTAAGGATCCATTAATATTTTTATGTAAGCTAATACCCTATGAAAGTAAATAAACCTTGCCTTAACAGTTTGGCTTCATGTATATTCATGATGAAAAATCGGTGGTCGGCAGTGAGATATTAATTGTGTAAAAATTATTATTGTCATCAATTAATTTAAATCAGTCTCCATATGAGTTGCGTCTTGCAACAATTAGATATTATTATATAATCCATCGCACTAACCAAATGCATAGTATAAAACGTTCACGGTTACCTTTTTACTAATAACTAACTAATATGTAACAATATTAGTTGCATTGTTGCTTCTTAACACTATACTTGAACGCTTCAAAATAATATAAACGCTTTAAATGCTTTCTACACTCATAGCTCCACAGTAGGATCTTCTCCTGCGTCGTGGTTACCATGGACACACAAAGTTGAATACACAAACACTCAGAACCATAACAGAAATCTAAACTCATCATTCAGGTTTCTGTCTGACCGGAGATCGAACACGGGACCCACTGTGTGTCAGACCGGTAAGGTGAACGCTCCACCACGTGGGTCATCAATGGTGTATGATACAATATATTTGTATCATACACCATTCAAACCAGAATAATGTAGTTTAACTGTTATAAAGCAGAAATAGGTGTGGCAATGGAGGGCAGTTGATGCAAGATTTATCATTAAAAATACAACCTTCAAAATTTAGCAACTGCTGAATTCCCAATATAACATTCGATACAACCTAATCGATAGACCTATTTCATCGATAACAGTGTCGAGCCCCCATCCCTACCCACCAGTTGTCGTAGAACAAACGGTCCTGCGGTACGTAAACATAATATCACGCGGTCTATAAACGAAGACGGTAACTGGATCGCCACGTTGAAAGCTAATCTAATATTGGAATGGGTTGTTTTCTTTGTGCGAGTATCTTTTGTGGTCAGACATTCTTAAAGTTTCTACTAAGTTAAGAGAATTTTGAAGATAGAACTGATTCGCCTCTTTTTTGGACTATATGCAGCAAATGAGAATAGTGTTGTCTCTTACGTATATATTTTTTTCTCTGCTTCTTATATACATTTGTAATAAACGCCTAATAAGCTTATATTTTGTAATTATACTTCCTAGTACAGGTGCAAGAACCAGTATAGTTTGACGAGGAAGTACCACAGCCACACCAATTTCTAGTGTGAAGCAGTTCATGTGTTTCGGTGGAAGGGTGTGGTTGCCGGCTCACTTAATTATAAAAGGCAACCTCAGTCCTCGGGAGTAGCAACGCATCTGTGATCGACTTCATACAGAACCCCTGTTCTATACGAAGTTGCTTACAGATGTCCATGGGCGGTAGTAATCACATGATGATGGTAAGTGGCTACTACCGCCCATGGACATCTGTAATCAACCCTAGGTAAGAACAAAGTCTCGCCTAGGGTTGGCCACAGATGTGTTGCTACTCCTGAGGACTCGGATGGAATGCCTCGGAAAAGTATGTCTCCCTTACCACACCCTTCAGACCAGAACTCTATAGTGCATAACACTGCTATTATCAGGCAGAAATAGGTGTGGCGGTGGTGCTTTCGGAGTCGAACTACAAAGAGCTCTACCATCTTCAAAATTCACACTTCAACTTACCATCAGGTGGACTGCTTCGTTTGCTACTTCAGTTTGATAAAAAAATGTACATTTACTCTTTATTGTTTGTTACTCTGTGAATACAACTATTGCTTTTTACATGGGGTTCTTCTGAATCCAACGGTTTCCCGATGTCTTCTTCAGGTCATCAGTGCACCTGTGCTCTTTTTATCTAAACCTCGATAAACAACAAAGCACTGATTTAAAGTTTTGTTGGGCTATTACCGAAGAGCAAAAAGGCTTTGGCAACCGCTGGCAGATCTTGTGGTGAACAGTAGCACCAAATTTTAAATAACTATTGTATTGTTTCGTTCGGTAGCGCGTTGGGATTTTCAATTACAATAATTTTGTATCCAACCGCAACCGAAATAAGTTATGGTTGTGTTGTGGGTGTTCCTACTTCTTTGGTTTGTACGTGATTGTCTTGAACACGCAATTTTAAATTTATTTAGTTTATATGCGCCTGAGGTGATATAAACAGATCAACAATAAGTATATTTCTTTCTGAAGTGAAACTTTTTAGAATCGTTATAATTTGAAACTCGATTACTTACGAAATCAGTTGTCGGTACTAAAACTAGATGGCGCTGTACTCCATTCCTAATCACGCTAACGATTTTACTACGTGTCTTGTATATGGGCTCAAGTTTGATATATCCGAAATAAGATGTCGAACGAAATGAATATGGCTGTTATTATTAAGCATGGCTGTATTTATTAAGCAATCATTACTTTTTTTTTTTTAAGCATAAGTCTTAATACACTTATGCTCAGAAATATTGTATTATTTATTATTATTAAGTTTGACTTCTGCCGTGTGTGAATTGAACTGAATACACTTTATTATAAAATTGAAGTTACAAACGAGCGTGCAATCCACCTGATGGTAAGTGGTCATTTCTGCCTATTTTATTCTGCAAGCAACTTTATATTGAACAGGGGTTCTGTCTGCGCGACGTGCGCTACATTCTACATTTCGACGACCCGCGTGGCGGAGCGGACCTCGCACCGGTCTGACAATCGCACACAATGGGTTCCGGGTTTGATCCCCGGCCAGACAGTCATCTGAATGATGAGTTTAGGTTCTGTTCTGTGTCTGGGTATTTGTGTATTCTAATGTAGGGGTTATGAGTAAAAAAGCGTCTTTTTTTTGCGACTCTGTATCTCAACTTAAAAATATATTTCTCTTTTTTTAAAGATACTAAATACGCACACGTGTAGAATTTATATCGTGGTATAAACGGTGAGAGATTATTAACGTTCAAACATAGTTCAACGCCAATCAATTTTAAATAGACACAAAATATAATGTCTTTATTATGAGAAACAATATAATAGTAGAATATAACATAAATAGTTATATCAAATATTCATAATTCATAACAATCGGTACAATAATTCAAATGAGATTAAAAGATCATTACAAATCAAAACAATGATTTATTAAGCGGGTCGTGTTATCTGTTTAGTGCGATTTAATGAAAACACTTGCATAATAATCGTAATATTAATTATAATAAACAACAAAGGTTTTTGTTTGACAAAGAGCGAGTAAACGCAAAATAAGTTAATAATAAATACTGTTTCGTTGAAATTTTGATTTTTATTGAACAGGATCTTTTACTTTGAAAGTATACCTATAGTAGCACTTCGAATTGTTATAGTTTGATATTGTTAATGGTTAAATCGCTTTAAAAATATTTATGATTGCGTAAAAGTCTTGACAAAATTAGGGGATTATTTGATGATATCCTAAATTTGTTCATATACCTATAGATGTAATGATATCATAAAAACTTCTGTAGGATTTCGGTTTTTAAGAAATTAAAACAGCACACGAATACGTAGTCCATATAATGGTCTTGCTTATGCAAATTTGGGACTTCAAATAGGTTTTGAGACCTACGCTTGGTTGGCCAAGGAAATTCTGACCATAGTCGAACTTCGTATAAGAGTTCTTTTTCACACTATTTAACCTACCTAACATAATTTAAGCAAAATCTAGCAGTGCTTAGTCATACTATTATTCGGCAGAAATAAGCTCGTATACTCGACGGACATAGTTTCTTCGATGTGATCTAGAGAAATTTATGGAGCGCCGACTTCAGGACTATATACTATGTATTGTGACTATACTAAATCAATATACATTTGATTTTTTTTTGTTATTTTTTTTTGCATAGAAGTCGGTTTTATTTTTTGTTAATTTATTTTTATTTTTTCAAATATTATTTATCTTTTTACCATTCAAAGTAAATTCTAGCTTACCCTGCTATTATAATGCACTATTATAGGTTTAACGATAACGTTACAGGCGAAACATAGAGCTAGAGTAAGCTTTTTTATTTTTTCGCTTAATCTTTATTGATGCAACAAGTCAATGTACGGAAAACGTTCAAAATCCCAGCTACGCAATAACTAATTGCAATTTATTATATATTTCTTATTGTACATTATCGGTTATTAAGTGGTTTTAATGCATATTTTGTCAATATCGTCTCCTGTTTCCTTATAATATGTCAATGTACAGGAAAATATTATCAAAATTGCAGCCAAACACGCAATAAGTTACTGCGATTCAATTTATGGGCCTACGTGAGGAAGTGCATCATCTCCCATTATATAGTGATTACTATCCTACTAGGACCGGGTCTTCTCGGAGTTAGAAATAGTTAGGGCATAGGCCATACCCTGGACAAGTGCGGATTGTAAGACTTCACTTGTTTGCGGACTCTTTCACCCGATGGAGCCTTGAGTGTAACGTTTTTTGAGTGTATGTATGTATGTATATATATGTATTTATGTATGATTTGTCATTACATTTTTTTATAATATGGAAGTAGCAAACGAGCATGTAGCCCACCTGATCCCCCCTCAACCCCAGGCAAGATCAAAGTCTCACCTAAGGTAAGCCACAGATGCGTTGCTACCCCTGAGGACTAAGATGGAACGCCTCGGAAAAGTATTGCTATTTTCTCAATTTTCTTAGTGATTGGGCTATACAATATTTAAATATGGAGCCTGTGAATAGAAAAAGGGGAAAAGGGACGATTTGTATGTCTTTAGAACACGGATATCAAATAAAAGTAAGTTAATAGTCCAGAACAAAAAATAGACACCTTAACACTATTATGCTACTATTTTGACGTAAACTACTAGAAGCGTTTAAATAAATTATTATAAAACAAAAGGACTAGGTATTTAAAAATCACGAACTGACAAAGCAAGACTGCTTTAATTAAATGCATTAAAATATAAATAATATAGGTGCTGCAAACTAAGACAAACACTCCAGAAACAACAATAAACTATCAAAAACAACTACTATATTTATAACTATACAAATGAATTAATATTACACTATAACATTACTTATACACAGATAGCTACGCCACATTGTACTTATTTACTACCATATTGCAGAGATAATTTTACTACTGCCTCCGACGTAGTACGGCGATAAGCGTATAGTGTAGCATTATATTGAATTCCGTTTAAGGCGACGCACGTTTGTTTGATAAACACATTTATGTATTTTGACACTTATTTATTTTCCGGTACATTATAAACTTTAACTGTTTTATTTATTAGTGATTTATATATAAGGTATAAGTTCATAGTCTCTTTTTTATATAGTATGGAAGTAGCAAACGAGCAGTCCACCTGATGGTAAGTGGCTACTGCCGCCCATGGAAATGTAATCAACCCTAGGTAAGATCAAAGTCTCACCTAAGGTTAGCCTCAAATGCGTTGCTACCACCCCTGAGGACTAAGATAGAAGCCCTCGAAAAAGTATATTTCCTACACCTTTCAGGCCAGAACACAGCAGCGCATAACACTGCTGTTATCATTTTCAGAAATAGGTGTGGCGGTGGCGCTCTCGGAGTCGAACCACAAAGAGTTCTACCGCCTTCAATATCAGTATCAATATCAGTATATACCTTTCATTAAAATAATGTTGTCCGGTGTAAGGAAATAGGTACGTGCCGTGTGGTGTCTTTTGTCCAGTAGTGGACTTCAAAAGACATAATATAGATTGTTTAGAATTTAGAATAGCTTTGTAACTTACAACAATATTTTTTTAATGCTGTCTTATAATTAGCATTTTTAGTACCTGTTTTACATAATATTGACCTACAACATTACCCATATATAAATAAAAATATTTTCATACATAATAAGTTGTATCTATTTGCCAGGACATTTAAAAACTATTTTTTTTATTACAATAATATTAAAATGAAAAGTTTATTTAAATGATTATTGTAATTTAAGCATAGTATAGAGCCTTAAACTAAAAATTAAATACAAACAACATGTAAATTTAAATTGCTTATCAGAGGAAGCCACACAGTACTCCACGATAGCGTCACTCTACTATATTTGTAATATAACTGTCTGTATGTAACTTCAAAATTTATAACATTTAAGGATTCACTATATGTAAAAGTTATAACGCTTTTCGGTCGCAATGTCGTCACACTTATTTCTGCCGTTTTGGATGCACTGCTCGATTTTGGGTTTAAGAATGTGTATTTTACGATTTGGTGGAACTATTTTGGTTTTAGGGATATAATGTTTGAGCTAATCTTGAAAACAATTGAACCAATTTCAATAAGACTTTGGTGCAAAGAAAGGGAATATTGATAAGATAGACATAGGCCTTTTTGAAGGTGGTACAACACTTTATTGTTCGATTCCGGAAGCACCACTGACGCACAAATTTCTGCCCAATAGCAGGAGTGCAATGCATTGCTGTGTTCTGGTCTGAAGTTGTGGTAAGGGAGATATATTTATCCGAGGCGTTCCATTTTAGTCTTCAGGAGTAGTGACGCATCTGTTGCTAACCTCAGCTAAGACTCTGACCTTACCCGGGGTTGATTGCAGATGTTCATGGGCGGATGGAGCCGCTTACCATCAGGTGGACTGCATGCGCGTTTGCAACGTTTATATTATAAAAATGCTTATTACACTAAATATGAGCGTATTAAAATTTTTCTTTGTAAAATATCTGCTAAAATCTCCGAGTAAAACCAAGTAAGTAACTTATGGTTTAATATTACATCGTAAATAATATAGCTATGGACATTACGTTCGAGGGCATCGCACAGAAATGATAAACTTTATTACACAATCAAGTGTATCTATTTGCACATTTAGATTGCATTGGCAAATGTTTGTTTATAAATTAAAATTTGATCCAATTTACACACTTAGATCACATTGGTAAATGTTCGTTTATTAATTTCAGTTTGATCCAATATGGTAGTGTAGTGTTAAGTAAGGAATAATTTCCACCTGATAGTGATCACTGCCGTAAACATTTGTGATCTATTTTACACAAAATTGTTTTGTTTTTTATGACATTGAAGCGGCAAGCGAGCATGCAGTCCACCTGATGGTGTGTGGTCAGTTCTGCCAATGGACATCTGTAAGCAACTTCATATAGAACATAGTTTCTATCTGAAGTCGATCACAGATGCGTTGCCACTCCCGAGGACTAAGATGGTCGTCTCATATATAAGTGAGCTGGCAACCACACCCTTCCAATGAAACACAAGAACTGTTTCACGCTAGAAATAGGTGTGGCGGTGGTACCTCCGCAGTCGAACACCATGGTTCT
>MOOZ01001128.1:412966-428898 GCA_002930495.1 Cecropterus lyciades
TAGTACTTGATGGTACTAGTAATTGGGAGCAATTGTGAGTAGAAATGATTTAATTTGTTATCGTCCGCTCGTCGTGTGCTTAAAATAAGTGTCCTACTTCGTCTGATTACTTATAAATGTTTTCCATGGAACATATATCTTTATCTTTTGTTCATTTTTTGCATCCGAGTATAGTCAATTGCTCAGTCGCATTTTTTACTTTTTGATACTTATCAACAATATTATTAGTCGAAATTTACTTTGTTATTAATCGAAATTTTAGTAGGGGGAATCCGCAATGAAACGGACAGGTTTTGAAACGCACATTATCGATATCTTAAAAGTTTAAATAGAAAACATTTATACCATTTGGCTGTTGGCAACATTAATGACCCACATAGACACACCCACAAAAATTACTAATTTCGGCAGCGATTACATTTGTTTACATTTCACACGTTTGTGATAAACCAACATCTTGTAAAAATATTTTATATTTATGAACTGGTATAAAATTCGATAATAACTTGGGCTAGAATTGTGATAGTCGTATTTATTGTGATATATAGGTACTCAAAAATACATAGAACGGTGAGTGATAACCTCATCAATACTTATTATTTTAAATTTGGTTATTAATGTCTTTGGTAATCGTCCGTTGCATCGTCCGTCGTTTTGAAACGGACTACCAATACCAGGTAACGGGAAGTAAACAATATGTGATTTGTTACGTCTTATTATTAATTTAGGAATATTTTGTTACTTACCTACATTGTTACATCATTGAAGTCAAGGTCTTATGTTTCTAAGATTAACAAGTTAAATATCAAATTTTTATTTTGTTGATTTTTTTGTAATTGTTTATTTCTGTTATTTTTACCAAAATATTTGCCTTGTTTATATATAGTATAAAATTTTTATTCTGTCAACGCAAAGAAAATGTGAAGACCAACATATTTACTTGATTAAAAGTATTGCATTAATCCCAGTGTCCGTTTCACGACACCTTTTTTTTTTGTATCGAGGGGGAAACCTTCAAAAGGTATCCGACACCGTGGGAGCAACGTCGGGTTATGTGGGATTTTTACCGCACTAAAACCCCCCCGGTGGCCGTCCTCAGCGCTGCGTGGATGACTCCGGGATCTCCAACGAAACACGACCGGAGCCCTCCGAGCGCGATGCCCCTTACGAGCCCTTCTCTGTGAGCATTGGCGCTCACCGTGCCTTCAGATGTACGACGGCATGCGACTACACATGCCGCCGTCCTTCCCGAGGTTGCTTGGCTGGACGGCTCGAGCTCTCTCTCTTGCCGCCCGCAACCCCGAAGCCGAAGCCGAAGCCCCCTTTTAGTCGCCTTTTACGACAGGCAGGGAATACCTAGTCTTGTCCCGGAACTACAGGAACAACGTTTCACCTACTGTCCTATTCATTACGTACTATGTCATGAAACGGACAAAAAAATTTTTTTTTAAGCTCATTGTCCTAAAATATGGTGTATTATGAATAGTATATATATATGTATAGTATATTACCTGTGACTTTCTTAAAACTACGGTATGTAAAAATACTCCAAAGTTAAATGTCCGTTTCATTGCGGATTCCCCCCACTGCCTTTAGTAATTTTAGTATTTTTATTGAAAACTTGAACAAAAACAAGAATTAGAAATAAAAAACGTATCCAATACAGGATAAAAACAAGAAGTAAGATGACAAAACACAATAGCGATGTCATGATGCTCAGTTCATAATCCTAAAGAAAAAACCCTAAACAGTTGCATAGATGACCAATCAATTAATCATGCGAGTGGAGAATAAGCGTTTTGTGGCAAGTCATTGGATCGTTCTAGTGGAAACATTAAGAGATCCAAGTTTTGGATTTCGACGACTCATCCCTTTGTTGTCATTTACTGGACATTAGGCATGAATAGATCATCAAATCAAATGTATGGGAATTTCTGTTGGACATTTAAATTATTAAATCTCAACTAACTTGTTTACAAAAAAGCTCAAGCTTTTTAAATTCGTTACTATAAATGTAAAATTAATTGACTCATAATTTTTGAAAAAATAATAATAAGATTAAAATTTTCGAATTATGTTCCTAACTTTAGACACATTACTGGCCTTATAGGCATTTTAATTATTACTCAGAATTTTGTCTTACTATTACTAATATTATAAAGGCAGAAGTTTGTGAAGATCTATGTGTGTTTGTTACTTTTTCACGCTAACTGCTAACTGGATACCGCTGAAATTTGGCACACAGATAGTTTATAATTTCAATGTACACATAGAATACTCATTACTCTCGTAGACGTGACCGAAACGGACGGAGTCGTGAGAATAACCTAGTATATTTTTTTTAAGTAAACACATTCCCATCTCGTAAAATCTAATTTTATTCACAATTAAAAATCTTTTACACTAAAAACCATAAAGACTAGCTACCTATAATTAATGTGAATTAGATAAAGTAATTTACCACCCTAAGTGTTCCCATCGTATTAGTGTTTTAGTATTTCAATGCGTCTCTCATCGATGCATCTTCCATCGATTCTTGATTTACGACAGTCGTAAAACTGACCATTTTATGGCATCCAAGTGTTTGATGCTACTTCTCATACACCTCGATGTTTACCTTTGAACAAAGTATTCAACAGTTTATTTAGCTTTCGAGGTTTTATTTTATTGGCTGTAGCTAGAAATGGGCCGTCACAAAGATTTATGTATGCAAAAGAAGTAAAGTTTACGACTTTTCTTGATTGATCTTTGAACCCGATTCCAAATATGGCTGCATTGAGTACAACTCTGGTCGATCTTCTATTGATTTCATTCCTAGATATGGAACTTTTAACTTATATTTGTGTTCTGACACATCCATCTAAATTTATTTCTATTTTCGAAAATCAATGTATTATCATTCTACAACTAAAATTGCTATAAACACTTGGTGTTTAACAGCAATATTATCATACCTAGACTTACCTAAAACTACGAATACCGCCTAATTACTAACATTAAAAAAATCTCTATACTTATTGGACTAACGTTACTTATTATTCAAAATATTTTTCTTTATCTTTATCTGTAAGATATTATTCTTTATAATTTCCAACCATGTTAGTTTGTTAACTAAGTAATATTGATTTATTGTTTGTCAATTTGTTAATTATGTATACAGCTTACATCTGACATATTGTACGTTAGATAGTATCTTATTACTCTCTTGTTATCTCGACATCCTCGTTACTAACTAGTATGTCACGGTATGCAACAATGTCAGCCTATGATTTCACGTCCATCTACTCAGTTCTAGAACATGGAATGGACGAAGGGACACTGCGTGCTATAATGTAAACACAAATTACACAGAGAGAGTTGCACAAACCCCGCATTATCCGTTTCTAGAGAACCCACTCACCCGCTCATTAGGTGAGGGAATTACACACGTATTAGCAAATCAAAGTACCGCAAGACGAGATATCAGGTGATGAAATCGGGTTGGCCAGGGTTTTATTGGATTAGCTTATTAGAGGATTTGAGGTGGAAAAAAAACAATTGATTGCAATGAGTTGGATTGTCTGAAGTGTAAGTATTCTAGTAATAAGAAGATGAGTGCCTAATAACATTAGTGTTATGCACTGATGTATTCTAGTCTAAAGGGTGTGGTAAAGGAAATATACGTATCCAAAGAGTTACACTTTATTCCTCATGGTAAGATTTTGATTATATCTGGGGTATTACAGGTCCATAGGCGGCAGTGGCTACCTACCATCAGATGGTCTGCATGCTCGTTTGCTATTTAAACCTGATACCAAAAAAATCTTTAAATCGGAATACAAGAACGCCTATCAACGATGTTATAAAACAGAAATAAGTGAAGTGATGATGCTTATACAATGATAGAATCAATGGTTTAGTTAAATCACAACACAAAAAATTCCCATTTAATGAATCACATGACAACAAAAACCTAAATTTGCTCCAAGGTAAACGAATAAATGATATGTATAATAACAATTATGAATTGTAGATTTTATCCAAGCTTGAGTACAGAAATGGATATCGGTTGTCATTTCGGACAGCGATTTCATTATCATCTGACAACAAAACAGAATTAAACTAGTCAACAAGAGGTTGAAAATAAGGGGCTGTATGCATTACCCTACGATTTTGATCGTGTCTGATGTAAACGAGAGAATATAAAATGTGTTTGATTTAAAGAAAAAGTACTGTCAAAGAAAGAGTGACTCAATAAGTGACACACGTGGACTAGTGATAGCTATTAGACGTCCGCGCATAAAGTCACGGGTTACTGCTCCAGTCAAGTATTTTTTAAAATCATGAAACTAAATGTCTATCCATATAGATATCCAAACCCAGTTAGGGTTTGGATGTTTGTGTAATGTGTGGTTCCATGGCATCTAAAAATTTTAGTAGGCAACAATAGTCAAAAGAAAGCGTTTGAAATGTTCATAATTAGCTACTAGATTTATTTTTTCTGTTTTCCATTGTGTGTTGTGAACAAATGGGCGGTACAGACGGACAGTGCATTTAGATCTTAGGACATAATTATATCTTTAGGGCTTGAAGCAATCAGAGTGATATAAATCATACTGACAATCTGAAATTGTTCAACGATCTAACATAAACGAATTGGACCGTAAATTGATAGAAATGTCTACAATATTGCATTTTATTATCTGACCTATGTGCAAAGGTTAAGTTGTTGTAATAGTTTTGTATATTATTATGATTATGATTTTTTCAAGACAATAAGGTTTTTTTTGTCTTTATAGCACGGAAGTAGCAAACGAGCATGCAGCCCACCTGATGGTAAGTAGCTACTGCCGCCCATGGACATCTGTAATCAACCCTAGGTAAGATCAAAGTCTCACCTAAGATTGGCCTCAGATGCGTTGCTACCCCTGAGGACTAAGATGGAATGCCTCGGTAACGTATGTCTCCCTTACCACACCCTTCAGACCAGAACACAATAGAGCATAACACTGCTGTTATTAGGCAGAAATAGATGTGGCGGTGGTGCTTCCGGAGTCGAACCACAAAGAGCTCTACCACCTTCAAAACACATATACACTAAATCTTAACTTAAGTGAAAATTATTTAAAACTAGTTTATTCCCGCTTTGGTCAAGTTCATCACCGTATTGAGTATGTATTATTCCAGGTCATAAACTATATTTGTGCCAAATTTCAACGAAGTGCCACTAATAGTTTTTTGGCGAAAGAGTAACAAACACACATACATCCTCAAAAACTTTCGTCTTTATAATGTTAGTAAGTTTTTGGACTATTTCACGAGTTTATATTAAAATTAGTAAAATGGTTTTTATGCTTATTGATTAAATTCATCACTCAATTAAATAAATTTGTAGTTAATTAAATATTTTAAAAATTAATCTTCTTTAATTACCTATATGTACAGAAATGTATAAAAAAAACCTTTTAGTAACTTTTGTTTTTCGTCTTCTTCTCAGAAAACCTTTTAATTTCATATCCATATAATGATGTGTTAAGAAAATATATGGTCCGCCATCTTGGGATATCCGCCATATTCGATTTAGTATGATGACACTAAGCTTGTCACTATATACAAAATCAAGTTTAAACGGTTGGGGTTAACTGCTTTAAAATTATGTTGTAAGATTTACCCATCACGCACAAACAAAGCAAACTTAGCTTAAAAAATATTAATTTAACGAAAAATAAACAAATATTTATCGTGAGCATCGTTTCCAAGCAAAAATGTATGCAATCCATAAACTTTCGAATGCAGTCAGAAAGTATAATCTCCTCACAGCTTCTAGCGTCCGCTTAGCATCTGTCTAAAAGATGCAACCAGTTAATGCATTTAAATCATATCTATCTACATTTTGACTAAATAATCTCATCATACGACGAATTTTTTCTGCCACACCTTGAAGCCACTCTAGAGAGACGTAAAACAAATACAGTTGTACCTTGTACTATTTGCAACGTAAATAGTTAATGCGTTTCGTTGACTATATAACTTCATCATACGGCGATTTTTTTTTTCTGTCACACCTTGAAGCCACTCTAAAAGGACGTAGAACAAGTACAGTTGTACGTTGTACTATTTGCAACGTAAACAGTTAATGCATTTCGTTGGAAGGATGTGGTTGGCGGTTTACTTGTATATATGCTGCGATCATCTTAGTCTTCGGAAATAGCAAGGTATATGTCATCGACTTCATAGAACCTTTTATATGTTGCTAACAGATGTTCGTGGTCGGCAGTAACCACTTACCATGAGGTAAAGTGCATGCTTGTTTGTTACTTCAGTCTGATAAAAAGTACCACTTTAATGAATCACAAGTTCTAGTATCAAAAGGTACTAAAAGTTGAGAACTGCTTAAAGTTATCTATAATGTATCATTAAAGACAATCAAATTTTTGTATTAAAGTAGCAGACGAGCATGCAGTCCATCTTAAGTACAGGTGTCCATAGGAGTCTTCAGCCATTTTCAAATTTACCAGGCGTATTAAGTGGGACATAGATGCGTTGCATTTAAGACCTTGGAATGCCTCGTGTATCCCGTAGCGGTTTTGACGACCCGCGTGACAGAGCGGTCACTATACCGTTCTGACAGGAAGTGGGTTCCGGATTTGATCCCCGGCCAAACATACATCTGAATGATGAATTTAGATTTCTGTTGTCTGTCTGTTCTGGTGTCTAGGTCTGGGTGTTTGTGACGCCACTGTGTCTGTCAATAGCACCCTGAATACAGGAGAGAAATCTAGTGTGGGGCTATGAGTGTAGAAAGCTAAAACTGCTGTTATAAGCCAGAATTCGTATGAATTAAAACCTCCAGAGTCGAAGGATGATTACAATTTAGTTGTAGAGCCTAGAGACCTAATTGATGCAAAACAGTATGGTAAAGCTCTGTATAAGATCACAAAGGTCTCAACGCCCCCGAAGGTCATTAAATCATGGTCGTAAGGACATAAATGTGAAGGTCAAAGAACCAAAGGAAACATTAATTTAGTCCACAATATTTCAATACGAAAATCATTAACTCGGGTAGCAGTAACAAGAACAACGGCATACGTTGAATAAACAAAAAACAACATATATTTTTTAAGATGACCCAAGTTCCAATCTGTTCTAACCCTTATTACCAGGGCATAAGAATCACGAGAAGCGTCGTGATGAAGTGTAAAAGATATAGCTACGTTTAAAGACACCTGTGTTACGCATCCAGTGAAGAAAAAGCTCTGCGTATCAGTGTGCATTAAGAAAGAGTAATATGGACAGGTTTACTGTAATAATTTTAAAATTTTGTATTGTAATGATTATATTTTATCGTACCCCGTACTATTTAAAATATTTATTTACACAATTAGGAACCTAATAAACAAACGTCTATTTCTGTCCTTGAGATCACACGACAGGAAATAAAATTTACCATCAGTCTAATATGCCAATTTCTACGTCTATTTTCTTAAACATAAAATATTAAATTTAAACGATATAAATAAACAACGGTAGAGGCATATGTGTATATTTAACTACGCAAGTAAATATGTATCTCTTTCTTAAAATATTATATCGATTATGTACGGAACGACTCGCTGAATGATCCTAATTGAAGGCAAGTAGGTAAACCCGATTTAAGGTCACCAATCCGAGCGTGATAGTTCAGAAAAGTTATTAACGTTTTATAAACAACAGCAGCTCAACATCGGGTTATTATGCGGTATATCTATAAATCAACTAACTATATTTAGAATAACTCTTTCTTATTCTGTCACAAATTAAAAGATCAAATATTTAAATGCAATCATGGCCAAAAATATAGTTTGTATTTGTATATTAATTATTACACCAAATCGTAAGATATTAAATTTGATTAAATTCTATTTTTTTATCTTTGAAACAGAAAGCGACGGATAATAAAAAGTTTTATGTAAATTGGGATAAAGCTAGCAACAGTTATAAGTCCTAGGTTATACAGACTCGAAAGGTCTGTTAAAATAATAGTAATTATTTTAAAATAAATATCATACATTAACAAAGTAATTAAAAGTTAATTACACTTCATTAATTTCATTTAGTCTTTTAAAGAAATTTAATCTCCTAATGTTGTTAAGAATAATTAAAACTTCAACTTAGTATTTCATAGATTGCCGGCAGATCATTATTACGTGTTCAATTACTTTGTTACAATGAACCAACGTCAGTAATTATGATAATTAATTCATAATTAACAACTTTTCCTAGTGACGGAAATGTATCAGTGGAAAATTTGCAACAACTTAAAAGTTTTGCGAGCAAATAAAAATACACTACCACGTGTAACCACCAGCAAGTCATAAAAACAATAGGGTAATAGAACCGGCCACTAGAGTTCACTAGACTTGTCTTACGTAATATAAAACTTACCTACACTGCGGTTACTCGGTTACCCATCTAACCGCATCCATACTATTCCAACGTAGCACGCTAGAGAGAGACCGGTAGATCTTTTCTCCTTATCCAACAGCGGTCGGTCTCTGCACGTGTGTCATGAAAACGGGTTTCGCCCGCGGACGGCACAAGATTTTATTAATTTGTGTTTCTTATACATTCTGTATTTCACCTCTTGAGCCTTCTGGTACCCTGGTACTTGGATCATCGATCTCATTGATAACAAATTGCCCTCCTTTGTTCTGTCTCTTCGAAACCCGATGCAGTTTGTCGTTTTTGTAAACATTTGTCATGGCCTTGTAGTTTATGCTCGCCTGGTGTGTTTCGCTGTTTAATTTTGCATAATTTATCCTACGCTGATCTCCTATTTAACTAATAATAAAACAGATGAATTATCTGTAGTGTATGTATATGGAAAAAAACAACCGTACGCGTAGGTTATTATTATAATTATTATTTGATTACTTGAAGGTGGTAGAACTCTTTGTGGTTCGACTCCGGAAACACCACCGCCACACCTATTTCTGCCTAATTACATCAGTGTTATGCGCTGCCGTGTTCTGGTCTGAAGGGTGTGGTAAGGGAGACGTACTTTTCCGAGGCGTTCCATCTTAGTCCTCAGGGATAGCAACGCATCTGTGGCTTAGTCGAGACTTTGATCTTACCTAGGGTTGCTTATACATGTCCACTTACCATCATATGGGCTGCAGGCTCGTTTGCTACTTCCGTAGTATGAAAAAAAAGTTTTGTGGCTATCACATTTGCTTAGACGTTTGGACCGAAACCATTTGACATGCTTAATAGACACGGCATAGCCGCTTCAGTGCTGGCATAATCAGTAATGCAGAGAATACAAGTGAAACGCAGTAATAAATCAAATCTTTATGCCAGTTGGCCTACATAGCACGTGAACCTGGCTATCTAACTTTTCAGATAAACGATCTGACTTTTTACCAAGATCCTGTGGCGTGGGTGTTATAGACACACGAGTAGAATACCTAGATTCCGGATATAGGAGTATAATTCTTTTTTTGGATATCTGGCCATGTTTTAAGCATTACCGTGTGCGTCTTCATACCTATTTGTTGTTGGTAGAAAATATCATCAATATTTACCATCAACATATCGCAAAGTGGAAGGAATCGCACGTTTTATATTAAACCATTACATATCTAATGAGCAACTGGAATTGCTATTGATTGATTGAGATATACAAACGCTTTCTACGCCAATAACCTATAGAACACAATATAGAAATACAGAACAGATAAGAAATATAACTTAATTTTTTAGAAAATTGGCTGGCCGGCAATCGAAATCGGAACCCATGTCAGAGCGGTATGGTGACCGCCACGTGGTGGCCACGCTGGTTGTCAAAATATATCATTTTCAAATGATTAGTGTTATAGTGAAAAATGTTTATGTTCATCTAAGCATGAGTCACTCTATACAACTGAGAGAGGCCTGGATTACTGTTCTTATCTAGATTAAATTTGTGGGACACGGAAATGTGCGTGAAGGTTAGTCACTAACGGTGACCCATCCTACTTTTAACCCAGATACATTTACAGTTTCTAATCCAGTACATTTCTCCAACAGAACGTCCATACTCCGAGTCAGATATCGAGAGACCGGCCCCCCCTCAGCAGTGTCGACGCTCCGCTTCATCCCCACCACTTGCCCTGACCCTGGATTCGGACCTAGAAGACGATGTCTTCGTCAGCCCACGAACTGATAATGGGAACGACCCATTCTCCACGAGGCATTTGGAGATATTCAGATACGGAAGCCAGCGGACCCCAGCCGGGGTGTTGCTGAGCCCGCGACGAGAACGGTCATTCACGTTCTCGGTGACCAGCGAGAAGCATTGGCGTGACAAAGGCGGGACGGACGTCGCTGATGGCGCTGATGTGGTAAGTCGAAAACGATAGATTTTATTATCGATACTCTATTTGTTGTAATATTGTATTATGTCGTGTGATGTCGTTCTTAAATAACATCACTTCATCACTTCCCGTGGATGTCGAACGGGGCGACTAAGGGATAGAATTTAGGAGAAGAGTAGCGTTTTCTGTGTAACAACAATACCCATAGCAGTCACCAACACGCGTGATAAGTGTGGTAAATACTGGAAAAACCTCCATTAAGGGAGGGCTATGTCCAGCAGTGTATCTCAAAGGATGAGGAAGGGATGGGTGGACTATTATATTCTATTCTGTCTCGATTATTATTCTACGGGACGTGGATTGCGCTGGTTTAGACAGGTACACTTCGCATGCAAAATGTCGGCTGTAGTTTATACAAGTTTCAGAACATTTGGAAGAACTTTCAAGCCTATTTCTAAGTTCTACGTAATGTTTCCCTCTTAATAGAGCAATTAGGTAACATTACATTAAATTAAAAAACATTAAACCAGTACTGTGACTTCTAAGTATCACAAGATCCAACAACATATTAATACCTACTTCGTAAAATGAAGTGTGTAAATACTATAATAACACCACGCTAATACTACGACATGTACATAGTTGCGATGACGAATAATACTACAATAAGTACCTACATACGCTCTTAAACTACTCAGTATATACTAAAATAGTAAAAAGTAATAGTTGTTTGTAAAATAAGTCGACTACGCTGCAGTGGACACCTGCTAAAACCGTTTTATTAAAACATTAATATATTCTCTTCCAATAATAGTACAATTATGTCTATATTATCTGTGTCCCGCAATTTGACTCGTTTCTGCATAAAAAACTAGCATAGCGTAATGTCATATAGCATATAGCCTTTCTCAATAAATGAACTATTCAATACAAAAATATTTTTCAATTCGAACCAGTAGATTCTGAGATTAGCGCGTTCAACGAAACCGAACAGACTCTTCAACTTTATAATATTAGTATAGAGTATAGATTTTTTAATTACAAGCTGAGTTCCGCGGTCATACCCGTGTTTTAAAAATATAACTTGACTAGTTTATTTTAGAATTATTTCAGAGAGGACTGATATCGCTAACTGACATTGGCGGCAGTGACGATGGCTGAAAAGGTGAAAGTCCCTTCAAAATCGGTCCAGTGGTTTCAGAGATTACCCAAAACAAACAGACAGACAGACAAAAATATTAGTAATTGATGTTTTGTTATCAGTATCGTATATACTTCCTTATGAATGTTGCCAAGCTGTTATTTTGATATTGCAAACAGACACTTCAATTTTATTTATATGTACAGATTATGATTTTGTTTATAAACAGGATTTCAGCTGTTAATTTGTTATTTTTATTCAAGCCCTGATTAGCATGCGTAGTCATTTTTCTACTCTCTGCTAAACCTTTGTTCACGTGTAGGTATAAAATGATTCATTGAGTCGATGAACTGTCATACTGGAATATAGCACATTGTAGTTAATATCTTTATGTCTTTCACGTTTTTGTTGTACGAGTTATTGCATTCTCACTGTTATACGTTAAAATGTTTGTTTGTTTATAACTATTGCCTGAACAACATTAACTTTAAGTTGATATCTTCGTGAATGAAAGTAGAGGTAGAAACACCTATTTCTTCCTTATAACAGCAGTGTTAAGCGCTGCTTTGCTCTGGTCTAATGGGTGTGGTGAGGGAGACATACTTAACCGAGGCGTTCCAACTTAGTCCTCAGGGAGTAGTAACGTATCTGGCCAACCTCATGTAAGACTGATCGTATATGGGGTTGATAAGATATGTCCATGGGTGGCAGTGGCCACGTACCTTCTGATGATGTGCGTGCTTGTATGCTACTGTTAATTATAACAAAATGACGCCTGCGTATTAGTAAAATAACGGAAATAATGCTATCGCTTAATAAATTGCAATTCCAAATGATCAGGCGCTGTTAATATTCCTTGTAACATAGGTGGGGTACAATACAAATTATATAGTTAATGGTACAATAAAATAAAAAGTGCTGACTGAAACGGAAATTAAATCTTCAATACGCACCGGTTTACGCTCAAATAAAATTTAGTATCAGAGTGTTTTTGTTGTTATTGCTACATTAGGGTGGAGATGGGTTTTCTTAAGATTGCTCTGAAATACGCGAAATGGCATAAATAACTAAAGATTATCTGTACCTAAGTTAATTAACACTCTTCATAATTAATTATTGAACAGATGAAAAGGAAATAAATGTAAGAAAAAAAAATTTTTTTTTTTATTAATTTGTATGTCTAAAATTAATAATATGGTAGCATATGTAATTACTCCGCTTCGTTGTGATATTTGCAAAATTACCTGTAACACATTTATTTAACTCACAAATTACCTTTATAATTTACGGTATTAAGCCGTAAATTCATAAGATTCTCAATTGATTTACAGAGACGCGGAAGTACATTAAATCACACTGTTGTCCCACTTTGCATTCAGCCGGCCACTGTGTCTTTGTAATATGAAAATTTATATGCACGCATCGCTAACGCATTGGCAAATATCCAATTTTTAAGTATATTTCTGATTCCAAGTGGGATAGTATGTCAATTACAACTTTTAAACCATAGATAACGCTATGGTGTGGTAGTCATTGCCATTCACGGACATTTGTAATCATCCCCAAAAGGTATTTAAGTCGATCGAAACTGAACGGAGGACTATAATGAAATTTGTCATGTCTCTCCTACTGCTGTTTTGTAGAAATAGTAGTTTCTATGTTGCCACGAATGGCCATGCCATCGAACACCTTTAAAAAAAACAGAAGTACTAAGCGTTGCTGTGTTCTTATTTAAAAACTATAGTAAGGCCACTTACAATAAAATATTTATAAATTGACAGAATCTAACATTATTTAAAATATGCCATAAATATCGCATTGACCTATTTAAAATATGTTATTGTCTAAACTTTATAATGTAAATTGTTCAGTCTAACATGAGTCTTATTTTAGTCGTTTCCGTTTGCGGTTTTGTGTTTTGTATATGTCGTTTCATGATAATTATATTAGCCGTTAATAAAATTATTAACATAAACACCTTTGTTCATTTTCAATCGATTTAAATACGAGTTAAAGGACTTATTAACTTATGTTATCGAACTGGAATGACAAACAAGCATATAAATCTTCTGATGATAAGGAGTATCATTGCCATTACGAAACTTTACATGACACATACTAATAGCTTAGGTGCCTTTTTTATTCAAGATTAACTGAACCAAACTATTGGTAATAGACGAGCTTACTTATTTCCTAGAACCCAAATTTTGGGATGTGCAAAAAATTAAAGAAAACTTCGAGTATCGTTATTAGACAAAATTGATGATGCGGAAGTATTTTCATTAGTTAGTTTAAACCGCCATTAAACTGATAATTAAAGATAACGTTGCAATAACTTAACTTTCCAAAATACGCATCTCCTCATCTTAAGAAATCGGATATTTCTTAACTTAGTAGATCAGTTACAAAATAGTCGTTGGGTACATTAATTCACTCTTGTTCTGAAATTCTACATGATTTTAGTACATTTGCAAACTTTGTACCCATTCCAACAGATTTTCAGTAAACATAATGCTGTCATCACGTATATATTAATTTAAACTGGCCCAACGTAATTGCGTAATCACTAGATCGTAAGCAGACTATTTTTGTTACCAAGTGTATGTCGGTTTATTTGTTTTTACTACATGTTATAGATCATAGAAGAAAGTCAGATAGCATGGACTTATGGCTATACTGCAAAATAATTGAAGGTGGTAGAACTTTGTGGTTCGATTTCGGAAGCACCACCGCCACACCTATTTCTGCCTAATAACAGCAGTGTTATGCGCTGTTGTGTTCTGGTCTGCAGGGTATGGTACGGGAGGAGTGCTTATCTGAGGCATTCCATCTTAGTCCTCAGGGGAGGCAACGCATCTATGGCTAACCTTAGGTGAGACTTTGATCTTATCTAGGGTTGATTACAGATGTTCATGGGCAGCAGTAGCCACTTACCATCAGATGGGCTGCAGGCTCGTTTGCTACTTCCATTCTATAAAAAAATGTTTTAATTTGTGTTAAATCAATTTTTAAGTCATTTCATGTGTTATTATTTAAATTAGGTTGGTTTATAACACTGATAATTCACAATATATATTATAGTAAACTTCATGATAATACTTATAAGGAACAAAACTTCGAAGAGTTTGAATATTATATTTGTACATACATATATTGACAAATGTATTGTTCTTAACTTTTTATCAAATTGTAGGAGAATTTATCACATTGGACTGCATGTCCACCTGATGGTGAGTGGCAACCGCCCTGGATATGTAAGCTACTTCACATAGAACAGGGGTTCTGTCTGAAGTTGATCACAGATGCGTTGCTACTTCCGGGCACTAAAATGTTCTCTTCATATAAAAGTGAGCCGGTAATAAATGTAATTTCGAACATAATAGTTCTTTTCAATTACTTACCTATTTAGTATGCACATTGTAGTCCTAAGCGCGCTATCTGCGTATCCCCCTAATCTGTGGCGTCTTAAATAGGTCAACGAATTGTGACATATGATGCGATGTCTACTCATATATGTACGGATTATTTTAAAATCTTCATATGAGGATTTATGATTTATGGGATGTTTCACAACGAATTACACAATTATGTAAAATATTTTTGGACGGTTTTAAAGCATTGTCTAAAAGATACTTGCGTAATCGAGTCAGGCAAATGGTTGCGAGTTCGATTCTCTGGCCAAGTTTATGCCTAAGTTTTATGATTTGTGGTTGTGGCGTAAATTCCACGTCGTAGATTATTCGGCGTAGGTGATAAACATAAAAAAGCTTTGGTTTTCAAAATAGCAAATATTTTGAAAACCAAAGCTTTTATCGACCTCAGGTTCGACTGGAATTCTATCATCCCATCTTCATGATTATATTGATAATACCAATGGTATGCATTGGTATTAAAAAATATATTTACTTTGTTTCACAAAATAAGTTTCATTTTATCTCATTATTTACAAAGAAATGTTATTAAGAAAGCTCTCTCCATATTAGCTTAGCCGACTTCTTTTCAACGCTGACTCTCTGTTGGCTTTACGTTCAGTGTGGAATAAACTTATTTTAGTATTTAGTACAGAATTAATTGCCCACAAAACATCAGGGTAGAGACTTTACGCCTTATTGGATGGATTTGATGATAGAGTTCCGGATTAACAACAATGACTCATTGTATTATGTTTAATAAAGTTATTTTATGTTTACGCTGGAGGCGCCATCTTTTGAATCTTTTCTGTAAATACTATGACGGTGTGTGGTACAGAAGTTACAAGTTTCATGAGTTCTGAGTAGTTCAGAGTTAGAGCTAAACTTAGAATTTTAAATAATTAATTTCGATTATTTAGCAATAATATAGTTAAGGTAAACATGTTACAACAGAATATTTAACCAAGTTCTACTTTAGCTGCAGTAGAGGGTCATTTCAAATTAAAAAAGGCTTTCTAGACTAACAGGGCCGCACGCTAGGATTACCTATTGAGGATATCATGGACA
>MOOZ01001128.1:441541-468895 GCA_002930495.1 Cecropterus lyciades
TGGTCACTGCCGCCCAAGGACGGGTGTAATAGAACCAGGTGGTAGAAACAGTGTAGTTCAACTGGGGAGGTACCACCGCCACACCTATTTCTAGCGTAACGCAGTGCAGCAGCAGACTTATATATGAGGCGACCATCTCAGTCCTCGGGAGTAGCAACGCATCTGTGATCGACTTCAGATAGAACCCTAATTCATGTCCATGGGCGGCAGTAACCACTTACTATCAGGTGGACTTTATGCTCGTTTTCTACTTCAATCTGATAAAAAAAAACAACCAAAGATACCATTAGCGTCCTAACTGAGCTTGGCCACAGATGCGTTGCTACCTTTGACGACTAAATAGAAACACCTGCAATAAGTATTTCTCCCTTACAGACAAAAAAAAACAGCACTTAATTAAGCTGTTGTTAACTAGAAATAGATGGTGGTTTTGTCACCGCAGTTCACCACCCATACTATTTACCTTTTTAGTCACGTTTTATTTCGACAGACAGTCGCTTTAATTCATTAAAAAAATATAAATTATAGATAATTAAATGAATAAATAATGATAATTAATGCAACGCAAACGACACTTTAGCATGAACTAACTCTACATAACGCTTAGACACGGGCAACGCGTTATGTAGAGTGTCACAGAGGGACCTTTTAATAAATTCACTTATTAGAAGATCCTGTAATATAGTAGTCTCCATACCGATCTGACGTGGATGTCCCAAGATTTTTCATAAATCATTTATTAATTTGTCAGCAAGGTTAACAACGGTTTTCACAATTATAGAGGGCGCTTACTGTGCCAAATATTGGCGTACAAATATTTTTTATATGTCAACGCATGAAATTTAATTGAATTATTTCGATAATGGGAAATTATTAAAATTATACAATCGTAAATATTGAAGTCAATGTCTATATTAATTAAAATTTGACATTAAAATAAATTAGAATTAGAATTAATAGTTTATTATAACATAATTAGAGGATAATTGTTTACGATATGGCAGTAGCCAATGAATATGCAGTCCTGTATGCAGTATGATGATAAGTTACCACTGTCGTTTTTGGATATCTGCAATGAACTCCAGATAAAATCAGACCTGAGGTTTGCCCTTAGGACTTCATGGGTAAAACTGGTGTTGTGGTAGGGCCTTCGGAGTCGAACCGCAAAGTTCTATAACCTTCAAAATATACTCAATCCTGAATACCTATTTCTGCCTCATAACTATAGAAAAGACACGGCGAAAAGAAATGGTCGTCCAGGAAAGGTAGGTCATAACCCATAAATTACCTAATATACTTGGTACACTGCGCTATGACATATTTGAATTTTTTTTTGAGAAAATTTAGACAGTCGGGGAAAAAATAGATAGTAAGGAACTCCTTATAATGTTTTTCTCCACTTCAACACAATAATTAATTTATAATACGTATAATATCGATAAATCAGAGTTATAATTTAAACTCCAGACCCTCAAAGAGAGGCGGAAGTAATACAAGTAATCACCCACACATGCAAGATCATAACATTTCCTCCCTTATAATTTTTATACCCGCATATAATTAAACCTTATCCAGTCTTATTCACCCCTGCTTCCTCACTTATCTGATGGAAAACGCGCCTAAGTCTAAAAATAATAAAAAACTCCATACACAAGGGAAATCTCTCGCGATGTCTTTTTATCTTTATTTCTTTCTTTTCGAATTATTGCGTCTCACTCGTGACGCGTCTCTTGATTTTTTGGGAAAGACAACTTTTTTTCTTATTTTTTTTGACGTGTCTATCTTTTCTGATGAGTTTTGCTTGAGTGATTGGGAGCTGGTAATGATGTATTGGGGTGTAAAAAGCGCAATACGTTAATTCCTAATTAATAATACAATTATTATTACTTATTAATTGTAATAAGTTATATGTAACTCATTTCACTTATTAGACTATAATAAGACTAATAAGTAAAGTCTTTAACATAAAAAAAAATGTTTTGATTGTTAATTAACGTAATATTTTAGTAATTAATATTTTTTCACGTGGTGTCGGCATAATTTTAAAATCATTTATATTTAAGACTAGTATTTTCAGTTTCATACAGTTAAACCCTTTCAAAAGCTGAATTGTAGTGATTTTATATAATACAATAAAAAAACTAAGCGAAAATGTATCACAAAAATATTGCGCTCGCTTTTCTTTATCAGCAACTTTATAGGACCGCCGTCTGTCAAAGTGATATAACTATAAAATATTTAAAGGCGCTGACTACGTAAAATATTTCATGACAAATGTGTTGCACGTAAAATGTGAGTTTTGTATTAACAATAAATCGCATGTGGCGTGCATCAACAAATCAACACTTCGGGCGTTCATAAAATGTGTGAGTTCGTTTTGAATGAAGGCATAATTTTAATAAAGTAAACAAAGAAAGTTGCGTATTTTTATATAACGTTGGAAATTTAAAGATATGTATTATGTTTATTTCTATGTATGTATTATGTGTATTTATTTCTGCCATATAACAGCAGTGTTATGCGATGCTGTGTTCTGGTCTGAAGGGTGTGAAAAGGGAGACATACTTTATCGAGACATTTCATCTTAGTCCTCAGGGGTAGCAACGCATCTGTGGCTAACCTTAGGTGAGACTTATTCCTATCTAGAGTTGATTACAGATGTCAATGGGCGGCAGTAGCCACTTACCATCAGGTGGGCTGCATGCTCGTTTGCTACTTCCATACTGTAAAAAAAAGTCATCAAAGTGGATAGACATCTATACTCAAGACTTAGTAGAATCTGAGACTTGATATAGACGCTTTGCCTTTGTTATCTGGATTATTAGACCCTTTAAACTATTACAACGAACTAAAGGTAAAAGGTTAAGATAGTCCTTTCCAAGGCCTATGCCTTAAGGGACTCATAATACGAGGGAAATAGTATAAGTAGAAAAAATAGTAATTTACAATATTTGTGTCATTGGTAGTAAAATAATTCGATGTAACGAAAAGAAACCTTTGTACGTAACCATAATACGAAAACCATAAAGCTACTCATATGTACACATTTTTACACCTCAAATAAACCGTATACATAGGAAAAGAATTATAAATCTCCCCTACACCCCATTCTAAACATTATTGTAATCTACGCAATAAAAAATATATTAAATTTAAGACTACCATTTTATATCGGTAGATGGAAGAACGCATTTCATATCAGTTGTTAAAATAAACGACAGATTTCGTATTGTTCCTACATGTGTGTATATGAGTCTTTGGCGGTCTAATTGATACGAATCATATTGAAATATCTTTTATACTAAATAAATTCTTCAAAGTATATTAATTTGAAGAATTACAACAAAACTAGCACAGCATTATTAATCTAAAAATAATTTTGAATTCACTCAAATTAATCACCATATTTATGATTATTTATTAATTTGTTTGTTAGTTATCTAAAAAACATACACTTGCATCTATAATAAAACATCATTATAGACTATATAATCATAAAATATATATCATATATAATATAGAATGAATGAATTTGAATGAATAATTTTGAAGATGGTAGAACTCTTTGTGATTCGACTCCGCAAACATCACCGCCACACCTATGTCTAAAGGATATGGTATAAGTATATAAAAGGAACATACTTTTCCGAGGCATTCAGTCTTAATCCTCAGGGATAGCAACGCATCTGTGGCTAGCCTTAGGTGAGACTTTGATCTTACCAAAGGTTGATTACAGATATAGGCAGTAGCCACTTCCCATTAGGTGGGCTACATGCTCGTTTGCTACCGCGATACTATATAAAATACACTGCAGAAAAAATTATAAACAAAGCGAATGTTCGATTTAATCACACCCCACCCCATCTATTGTATTTGTTATTATTCTGTTATGGAATTCGCTTATTTTATGTGATTTTTTATACCCTATAGCTTTACAGTTCAATCATAAAGACGGAAATAAAAGATTCCTTATAAGAATTAAATTCTTAAGAAAAACCCTCTTATCTGTAACTTTAAAGAAACAGTCACCGTAATTTTTATTATTGTTCTAAAAAGAGCCCTATCTCGCCATTTTTGTTTTAGAGTTCGAATTTTAAAAAGCACGGCATAAAAAAAGCGTAAAATGTTTGAAAGTTGTTTTTTATTGCCAAAATGAAGATGAGGAATTGGATTGTGAGTCTTCTAATAAATTTCAGATAACGGTGTTTTTATTATTGGAGGATATTAGACGTTTTATTACAGGTATCTTGGATAAATCCGATGCAATGTAATGTACGTACGTAAATAGAAAGCTAAAGTTCGCGCGGGATAATAAATCTATAGCGAAATTGTGAAACAAATAATTATCCCTAATAAGAGGTCACAAAGTCTTACAGAGAGTGTATAACCATATTTTAATAACAGTATATAAATAACTGTATACTATTAAGTCAAGAAACTCAATTTAAAGCCAATGTAAGGCATACTCATCTTTTAACATCCCCATTTCAAATTGGTATTTTAATACTGAGTTCCACTTTTATCGTAACACACCGGAACGAATTGTAAAATTGTATAGAAGGACCCAATAAAAATTAACACAGCATTGCATTTAGTACACCATCGAACGTCATTTAGGCGTTTAACTGTCAATAAACGAAGTTTAATGAGTTTCTCGAAAAACGGTTTTAAAATTTACGGCATGAAATTTTCGAGTGATTCCGACTGTCTCATCGATGATTAATTTATTTAAAACTATAGTTTATTATGGGTTTAGTGGTTACGTTTAACATTAATCCATAGTAATGTGCACAAATAAATATATTCATTCTGGACGTGAATTTATTTTCACAAAGTTGTAACAGAGAAAGGATTGATTCCCTTCAATCAAAAACTGCAATATTTGGAATGTGGAATTTTATTGGGAGCTATCTATTATAAATATGTAATTGTGTGAAATAAACCTGTGTCATTTAATTAAATAAGTTAGAATTTTATTTAAAAATATTAAAATTAAATAAAATTTTGGTACTTATATTTTTTTACACGATCTGAAACACACAGATAAGACAAATAATTTGGATTCACCAAAGCAAAAAAAAAAACGAAAATACAATAACATTTTTTTTTATTTCCAACGCCGACGATTTTATGCGAGAGACGCGTGCGCATATGTTAATGACATAACGTAGTTTTATGAATAACACGAGTTGTAACATTTTTACGAGCGGCTGGTACGGCTGTGATAAAGGGTGCGTCCATTATCGAGGTATTTAGTGCTAATTGGCGTTTTTATGTGCTCAAACGAAAATTATTATCGCGTACGTAAAGTTAATCTCGTGGGTTATAGCGTTTTGGCTGTTGTCTTCTTGTTATGTGAACTTGAGCGAATGAAGATACATATATTGTTTGGATGTTTTTATGTCTACGGATATCACTATATCGTCGTTTAAGTTCTAGCACCGCGTAAGTCATTTTTTGGCGATAGTGACATTTTGAAAGTCATCGTCATTGGAATCAAAATATGCGACGTTTTGTCGAAACAAAATCTAGGTACGACACAAAAATGACTTACGCGGTGATAGAACTTAAGCGACAATATATTGCTATAGAGAGCATTGTATGTATGATTAACTTCGTTTTGGCTTCAACTGTTTGATTTGTATAAAAGATCTTTAATTTTTAGTATCATTGACCGCTTTCTCATATAGTAGGCGATCAAAGTGCATCGCATCTTCATTGACAAAATATCAAATAAAAGAATGCGCTTAACACTAGCTAGATATTTATATGTAATATAAATACACAAATTTATTATAGTATATATATATAATAACTGCTCTTGTAGTTAGCAGGCAAAATAAAGGAGATACTTAGCATAAATCCGTGTAACCCATACAAAAATACTTATTTATAAGAGTAAATTTATTTAACCTTGTATTTGATTTATTTCCTTTTATAAATACACGGCTCATAATTATCGAAGTGGTAATTACAAAAAAAAAATACTTTACAAAAAATATTTCCTTTAATGTATCATAAAAATCAAAACATAACAGTATAATGTATTCGGTTCTATAAACAGTTTATGACGTCAGTATTCCCTAGGTTTATGAACAGGCTCATCTTTATAGTGGGGGAGCGATTAGTCGAAATCCTTACTCATAAAAATATGAATGACCGACCCTATATTTTGTTTTGGAAATTTCCACGTACATACTTATTTTTTTAAATAAAAGTAGCGACGAGTTTAATAAAAGTAACGAGCATACCGTCTACATCCGTATTCATCCCCCGATAAGTAGCCTTAACTGTGATTGGCTAACAATGCGTTGCTACCACTATTTTTTTGAAGTGAAACTTTTTTGCACGCATGAGAGTAAAATGTTTACTTATGAAACGCGACACGAAAATGTGTTTTTTTTATAATACATAAGCAGCAAACGAGAATGTTGACTACCTGAAGGTAAAGTAACTGCCGCCCATGTTCACCTCCAATCAACCCCAGATAAGATCAGAGTCTTACCTGAAGTTGCAACGTTTCATTGCTACCCCTCACGATTAAATAGAAACTTTGAGCCTTAGATAAGTATTTTTATACTAACCGCACCCTTCAAACCAGAACTCAGCAGCGCATAACACTGTTATTAGTCAGAAAGAGGTATGCCAACAAAGGGTTCATCACTTTCATGTTCAATTGAGTGTAATTAGAAGTTTAATTTGAAGGTGGTAGAACTCTTCGTGGTTCGACTCCGGAAGCACCACCGCCACATCTATTTCTGCCTTATAACAGCAGTGTTATGCGCTGGTGCGTTCTGGTCTGAAGGGTGTGGTAAGGGAGACATACTTTTCCGAGGCATTCCATCTTAGTCCTCAGGGGTAACAACGCATCTGTAGCTAACCTTACGTGAGACTTTGATTTCATCTAGGTTTGATTACAGATGTCCATGGGCGGCAGTAGCCACTTACCATCAGGTGGGATGCATGCTCGTTTGCTACTTCCATACTGTAAAAAAGTAAGGCATAATCAATTGATATATGAACTCTGAGCTCCAAGGGCTTATCTTTTTTTATTTGATTTAAGAAGAAAACGAGCATGTATTCCAACTGATTTTCCTGAGAATCCTATCACGGTAAACTTTTCAATATTTTTTTATTTCATAACCTTGCCAAAATGAAATATGCTATCACTTAAGTATGCAAATGATAAAAAAATACAAATTCGTCTATAAGGAAGACAAAGAACTCACAGGCCTCTAAAAAATTGACAAAAAAAAATAGAACAGTGCGGAAAAATAAAAATAAAAAGCTAATAACTCATCATTTTTATTGTGACGCGTTTATGCGGTCAGACATTTTTATAGTGACGTGCCACGCGCGCTGTATCGATATTTTTTATTGTCGTATTTAATTTATTTGTGTGCTCGTAAACGTCAATGTGGAGCATCAATGTTCGTTGCTGTAGAACTTAGATTATTATTTGTTGGACGAGTTTAACGATAACAAGATTGCGATTTCGAATGACCGCGACGTACTATGGAAAATATAAGTGGTTTGCTGCTTAAAAATCTGTAACTTTCTTATTCTATCTATCTTATTATAACTGCAAATTAATTCAATTAAGCATGAAATAAAAAAAACTAGTGTTTATCCCTGGTTTTACTCGCGTTTAAATGTGCGATTCTATTAAAAAATACAAACAATGTGCTTTGTCACCTGGGTATTGCTGTTTTATTAATATAAATAGGCTTCTATTTATAAGGTTAGTAAATAAATTAAGAATCACAGTTCAAATATAATAAATAATAAACATTTATTTACCAATAATGTTTATTAGTTATTATACGACGAAACTTTGTAACGAAATTTTATTTACTATACATCTATAAAACTGATTTGAAGGATTTGGATATTATAATTATATAAATAATAATTTGTTCAGCACATATATACAGTTATTACATCCGAAAAATCTTAGCTGAATCTGAAATAAGTTTATTTTTTTATTTATTTATTAAGTAATCCAACAGTAAATCATAGAAAAAAATTACTTTATACATCTTATGGTACTAAATTAAGCCAAAACAGGATTACACAAATAGTTTAGAAAAATACACAGGACTAAGATGTGTTCGTGTGTGCTATTAAATGTGTGTGTGTATGTGCGTCTGTGTGCGTGTGTGTGGGTACGCGTGCATATGTAAGTGTGTGCAGTCATGCTTGTGGAGAAGTTGATGCACTTTTATACGCTGCAGAGTATCTTCGTCCAGTTGTTTGATATTCTTGTTGTATGGCTTACGAATACTTGTGATGTATGGATCTGATATGTAAAGTAATGCATAAAAAACATCTTCATTTATAGAGGACCTTAAATTACTTCTCGCAATGATATTATCTAAATCTTTTATAACCTCTATTGCGTGACTCTTGTGCGTCTTCTGAAAGTTGTCTTATTTGTATACAGCAAAGTGCTTAATAATACTCTCACCATTAATTAGTATTTTTGTACTTATGATGGCATCGATAGCATACCAATAGTATTTTTTGACATAAATTCTTGCTGTTTCCAAAGCATAGACACATGAGCATCAATACTGATACCCGTATGAGTACTTCGTCAACGGCCGAATTACTGTATATTCTAAATCAAGCCAGTTGAAATAATGAAAAAAATGGATTTTTCCTGTGAGAAGTTTGAACCCAACATACATTAAATTAAGGCAATATTTTCTTTTGAAATCACATAAATTTTATGTTATTTTCCGACATCTGATAATTTTCGCGCAAATATGTAGACAAAATCAATATATTTTCCCATTCTCATTAAGTATAATAAATTTAATCATTTGCAATAAATTATTTATTAAAAATTTATTAAATTATCATACAATGGCGCTTCCATTGTACCACTTCCACTTTAACTGTTTTGATCTTAATTAAGAAATATCAATATTTTAACCACTTCTCATATTTGATATTAATTAAATTCACACCTAAGTTTATAATTGTAACATTTAACAATACAAAAAATAATTAATTTATGTACTTATAACAGAATATGACATAAATATCAATTTTTCATCTAATGATTTTAACAACGTTTAACTTGTTTGTTTTGGAAGGCAAAAGATTCATGGATACATTTTCCAAAAAAGAAACTCGTATCTGTAACCAATAAATAGAATGTAATTATTATACATCTAAAATTTATATATCACATAACTTATCGAAATAGCAAAATCAATGAAAGTAAATGCGAAACGACGCGAACTTAGTTATCAATAAAACTTCAGTAGCGATATGTATTTTCATAGATGAAGCGATAAACCCGGGATAAACTCCAGTTCACTGTTATTTTACTGCTCTAACGTCAAGTAACGCTCAATCAGGCAGCCAATGGAAACTTGGAAACAATGTTTGATGTATGGATTTTACTTGGATGTGTTTTGATATGTAGTTTTATTTTATTTATTTATTTTTAGCTGACTGCGTTAGAAGGAGGGTAATGTTTTTCGAGTGTGTATACGAGCGTATATGTATGTATGCGTATATGTATGTATGTTCGTTCCATTTCTTTGACACGCACTGCAACAGAAACAGCTGATCGACGGATTGTAATATATGACATGTCATTGGAATCGTCTCAGTTTGCATAATGACACAGACTATATAATAAAAAAATTGCGCCTGTAAATAGAGAAAAAACGAGGGAAGGATGACTTTTTTATTATGAATATCAAATGAAAGCTAGTAAAAGGACAATCCAAAAATATATATTATAATACTTTTATGGTAATACTTTGACAAAATTCATCAAAAGATTAAAATTAAATATATCATTATAAAAACAAAATAAAAACGTTTTTAAGACGTTTCTTTTTCAACAATCATCAAATCATTCAACTGGATCAAAATATCGCCAAAAACAAATTCAAAAACCACATGTCGTGAGTACCCATAAAATATTAAAATAAATTGACCTACGTTGTAATAGATATACAAATATCTCATATTTAAACTATACGAAACTGAGATCAGGAATAGTAAATAAGCTTGAAGATCGAAGATACAGCAACATTGTTTATTTCAATTCCATCGCAGCGGATACTTAACGTGAACGACTCCCAGTCGTAATATTGATGACAGAACCTTATGCCAATGTTTTATTACCATGAGTACTTTTACAACAATATGGTATTTTAGTTTTTTATTTAATATTCATGGTACAGTCGAAGCTCCTTATTCACAGTTTTTGTTTGTGTTTCGAGTTGAAAAATTGTGACCTATTTCTTGTATTTGCGTATTTGCTAAGAAATTTTATTTGCAGATATAGTCGGTATACGTAAAAAGATTCAGCACATTCTTTTTACGCGTCAGCTTTCTTTGAGTTTTCTGTATTCGAGGCATATGGACGGAATGTAGTCCACTCGAATGAGGAGCTTTTACTGTGTATTATAAACCTAATTAAGTACTATATACTATGTAATACTATGTAAAAGTTTTTGATTAAAATAAAATTATTACTAATACTGAAGATGAATATAATTAAGCTGTTACATAATAATCTACTTAAATTACCTAATAAACAAAATTATTATTTCACATTTACTTTAGCTGACTCTAAATTAGGGATGTAATTACAAATAAACGAATAGTAAATAATTTTGTTAATTGCAATATATAAGAGGTAATAGAAAACTTAAATAAGATAAGTCACATATGAATGGATCTTGAAATGTAACAACACAAAAACGAATATAAAAAACGAAATAATGCTTCTTACACATGCTTTGACAAGATAAACACCCACATATTCGTATTGTAGAAACCTATTTATATTAATACGCTCATTGCGCTCCAAAATTAATAACTCCCAATTCCATGCAAAGCAAACATCAGACGACTACAATTCCTTTGCAAAAAGCATTGCGAAATTAAATATGATTCACATTCGAGACTCCTTTCATAAAACCTTTTCTTCGCGACACTGTAAATAACCTGACAGATTGCTTCAAACTTTTCCAAGGAGATTCCAACTTTATACCGATCGCATAGAATATAAAATTGCTGCAGATTTTTACGTTTTTCAAGTAGCGGGATCGGTATCGAGTGAAAATTATCCGCCCCAATCCCTTTGAACCGATTTGTCGTGATGCAGTCTTTTGTTATGCTTCAAAGGTATTCTTTTTTCTTATTACGCTCTACGATCTCGGATTTGCGTACCGGTGTTTACCTGTTCGAATTTTAATAAAATTGATGAGTTTGGTATTGAGATGGGTATATCAAGCGAAAAGATTCGACGAGTAAGTCATTGTGTAGCTAATAAAAATGTTTTTGGAAATACATAATATTTAATTACGCAAGTTTTTTACTTTAGTATTTAGTTGAGTATATTTATTATAGGACGCAAAAAAGTTATTTAGTATTACCTAATGTAATTAAATCTTTTTTCTAGTTTATCCCGTTTAAGCCGTGTGGTGGTATTTTATTCAGAAGGCAATAAATACGGTACATCGTTTCCAAAAATGTTATTTTCTAAAAGTACATCAAATCACAAAACAAAAAAGACCCATTATTTTCGCACTGCTTGGCCCTGTGTCCATCTTCTCTCAGATTAAAAGAGTTTCTGGTCATAGTCCACCGCGGTGGCGAAGTACGACTTGGTAGATAGGTAAGTTATAAAATAAGTAAATCATATTAATTTCTATTAAAATTGAAATTTCAATGAAATGCCGAACAAACAATGAAGTAAGCAAATATTTTATCACATCAAAGGTAGGTCCTTTGATGTCCCTTTATTGATAACAAACAAATTTGATCGTATCATTCAGCTATCGGCAAAAATCAATTTGTATCCTTTGAAATAGGGTACATTCCCGATGCATTGTAAACAAAAATACCAGATAGTTTAACAAACAATGTATTTCCATCAGCTTACTTAAGAATTTCTTTAATTTTATATTCATGTACATACTTAACTTTATCTTTATATGCAGTTTTATTTTATATTCCCTCAAGTTACGACTCATTTTTAAAAGTCACATGAAGTCAAATGTACACCATGTACATCCAAACCAATTTGCATTGTATCGTCGTTATTTTTGGTTTCAAATTGCTCCAATCTTAAATCAGGAGGGTAACGTCTGGATACTGGTATCCTAATTCTGTCTTTTATTTACTTCTTTAAATGTATGCAAATGTAAATGATTCCTCGCGATTGATGTTGTTAGTAGATTATCAGGTATATCTATCTCCGTCTTTTTCATTTGCATACCAATTTGTATCTTCTCTCTGTTTCCCCCTTAGAAAAAGTAATTTGTATCGCATATTCAATTTGCTGGAGCAAAATTTGGTATAATAAAATTATACAGTTCAACTAACGTTTCGATTACAGGATGATACTGTAAGAGGATTTCTTTCCTAATTTTATTTATGAGGGGTTCTTTGTACCTGTGGTTTGTAATCTCTCTAAATTGGGACACGCATAAAGCTTACGTATTTATTGTTCAGACATCTGTCGTTCTCCGTTTAGCGTTTTGTTTACTTTCTTTTACACTTTTCTAATTTAATTGCTTTTCATCGTCAATTTTTATAATTTAACAGTTTTATTCGTTTTATTAATTACACTTTTTTATCCCTTTTTTATTGGTTTTCTATTGGTTGTCTCTGGAATCGGATCTTCTCTGAAAGTTACAAGGGCTTAGGTTAAGTTCATTACATTACTAAAGTTCAAATAGGCAGAATTCAAATTACATTGACAACCCTTTAATTGGAGCTATTAGATACGAGTAAGAATTTTTTCTAACGATATTTGTCATCACCATTAAATTAAGTGGTTATAAATTTCTTCATTATATACTTCAATTGCTATTAATGTACGATGCAAGCATTCGGTCTTATCATTTCTTGCATAAACTTTATTGTTAGTTTCTCCTATCTTTATTACAAGCACAATCTCCATCCAAGTAATAGTCTCGCAAAAAGCTATCCTGGAATTTTCATAATACCAATCTCAAATCTAAATCTTACTGAACAAACAATATAAATTACAAAAGCATTAGAGGTATACCCACAAAGAGCACTATCGCTTTATTGAGCAGTCTCGGATAATGTCGGCTGCGTGCGGTAAATTAAGTCTTATGCTAAGCACTGACTGTGAACATTCAAGTAGTTAAGTAATAAATTGAGAAATTGTTAGTAATGATTATTAAATCCATGGCTTTACAAATTAAAGGTACACAGCCACATATATTTCTGCCTAATGATAACAATGTAATGCGTTGCTGTGTTCTGGTCTGAAGGGTTTGATAAGGGATATATCCTTGTCCGAGGCATTTCAACTTAGTCCTCAGGGGAAGCAACGCATCTGTGGCTTATCTCCGATAATAAAATATTATCTAGGGGTTGATTACAGATGTTCATGGGCGGCAGTGACTATTTACTATTAGATGAACTGCATGCTGGTTTGCTACTTCATTTTAAAATAAAACTTGATTTATTTAAATTTTATCTGTAACAGTAACAGTAATTTGATTATTGCTGGTATCGATTCTTGCATAGATCGGTCACGTGGTGCCAAAACGGTGCTAGGGACAAGCTAAAGTGGTAGACAAATCATAACCCTAAATATAGTTCGTTTTTCGGTTAGGTTTCGTATCACGAACGACACTAAAAGTTAAGTCGTTGAGTTCAAAATTAGCTGAAATTATACATGATGAGTACCACCGAATACATATTATTTTAAAAGTAGTTTCTTTCATTACAGTTTGTATTTATTTTCTTGTACGTAATTTAATGCCTTTACCCTCAGTCGGTATCGATCTTTAGACAAGGATTTAATAGTTTATGATGTCGATTTCAGTTGTGATTTAAGGGCGATTGCGATTCGATTGTTCCAAATCCAGAGGCTGTAAGGAGGTTAAATTCCTTTACATCTATTTATGACACTAAATAACGTTTTGTTTTGACATACAATCGTTCTCACCCGCCTTACCCATTTCCAATATTTTAACATACATAACAATAATAATCTAACAATGTTATTATAATATTTTTACAATCGAGCATTACCTACCATGGGTGGTACGGGTGGCAATAACAAGTTACCATTAGGTGGACTGCATCCTACGACTCCTTCCACCCCTTTCTTCCATTAACACTCAAGAATTGTTTCACGCTAGAAATAGGTGTGGCAGTGATACCTCCCCAGTCGAGTTACACTGGTTCTAGCGGCTAATAATACTAATATGCGATTTTTATCTTTTCTCAAAAGTAACAAAGTTCTGAGAACAAAATTACGTTTATTTCCATCACATTAAAAAAAAGAATAAATGATTATTAATTAACAAATTACATGTTGTGAAAGCTTTAGAAATACGAATAACGATAACTGTGCGTTGAATTATCTGCTTTGCTAGAAAATGTGACTCATTGAACAATGAAAAGTAGAGGTACTATAGTGTAACCTTGGCAAACCCCTATGTTTTTTTAATAGTTCTACGCATAGGAATTTTCCATTTACGTAGAAATACTGTTGAAATAGATAACACTGATTAAAATGTAAATATTACATATGGTATATAATATGTAAGAAGTAATAGTTTTTTTTTTATTATATTGAATAAGCAAACAAACTTGCAGTCCACCTAATGATACGTGGCCCTGCCGCGATAAGATTAGAGTCTTACCTGATCTAAGCTGCAGATGCAATGCTACCCCTGAGAACCAAGTTGTAACGCTTCGGAAAATCTTTCTTACCGCACTGTTAAAATCAAAACACATCAACGCGTAACACATAAATAGGGGTGGCGGTCGTACCTCCGAAATCGAACCACGAGATGTTTTTCACTCAAGATGTTACCTTCCTCTATTGAAATCAATTACAGCAGCGAGATAGAGCATATATTTGGCCAGTTTGTCACACTCTTCCTGCTCAGCAGCGACATATAAAAAAGTTAAAGCCAGCAAATATTACTCGTATTTTTGGACAATACCCATTAATACGGAGAATACTATACAGTTATTGACCGGGAATCGAATCCTGCTCAGCAATAACACATGCATTTCCCCCACTAATAAAAACACCATTTAAATTATCCTCACAATAAAATAGCCAAGTGTATCACTCACTTGAATTACCTTGTACTTATTTATAGCGTACGACGATTATGTCGTAAGGTGTCGTAAAGTGATCGGATCGTTTTATTGGTTTCTTCTTTCGCGTGAACCGATAAAAACCACAGATTTGTAAAAAGTGAATTGTCAATCACGCTCACAATATATGTTAATTGATGTAATTTTAATTGAATTTAATAACGTCATGAGACACAGCAATGCCTCCTAAAAACTATTACGTAACTTTTACGATATTTACGAACTGAAGCTCTATATAATAAGTGAAACATTTATCTCGTACAAGCCTACAGGTAAATATGTAGATTTTTGCCTTCAAACCTGCTCATGCTTACAAGTAATATGTAACGTGCAAAAGGAAAAGTTCTAAATCCAAATCAGTCACTCAGATATCTACTTAGATATCGAATCTAACCCCTTCGTCGGTCTATTAAAAGTATGGTACGAAATATTTGGTTACTGCGAAATGTGTTTGATAATTTACGGATACTCGCACACATACATATATCGTATCGTTTCACAGTCGTATCGTGTAACTAAAGGGGAGTTTTTAAACTCGCGTACTAAACTTTATGAGGGCATTGTTTTATTAATATCTATAAAAAGAGCTTCCAAGTAAAACGCTTTCGTTAGAAGTTCTTATAGCTTTCAGTGTTTACAGTCTTTATGGATTAGCTAAGTTTATTGTTCTATTCACTGTTGTATACTTGTTTTATTTTATCTTGTATCCTTATATGTTAATTTTTACAAATTGGCTTAAGAATTTGGGTAACACAAACGTAAAAGTGAACTATTGTCTATTAATCACTTTAAATGGTAAAGGGTTGTAAACATGGTAATATATAATTCTTCATACAGTATTATCGAAGTATATATATTTTAATGAAATAATATTTCAGTAACAAAACAAAACTTTAAAGAAATAATTCTAACAATGAGTAAATATCGTTAAATCTTCTTTAGTTAAAGTTCTTAGGTATTCTATTTAGTGAATTTTTTTTTATACGTCCTAGATCCTATTTCAAAAGGACACTCAATTATGACGTCATCTCGGATAGTAAAGTAGAGTGATAAAATAATAACATATTAAATCACTTGTATAATAGTACCTTAAAATAAATAAAATACATATCGAATAAATATAATACCTACTTTTTGTATACATAAAATAAATAAAATACTTACTTTTTGAAGTCAATTAAAAACTAGTTATAATGATTATATTAATTTATTGTTATTTTATCTTTTTCCAGACTGATGCTGCAAATCCAGATCCACCATTTCCACCGGAGAAAGAAGCAGAAGACAACTCCATCTTCTCTTCTATCATTCCTGATAAGCTGTCCGGTTCTATCTGCACTGCTGTCATCTTCATGTTGGGCTGGAAACTACTAAGTAACAAGCGGTGAATTCATATATACATTCTAATACACCTCTACGATGCGTGCGTGAAATAATTATACTGATTATTCTATGCCACGTTTAAAAACATAGAACAGATTGTTAATAGAAATGACTGTCATTTTTCAAACTTTGTAATGTGTACTGAAGTAAAACACGTAAATAATAAATTTTACGTGGAATTATTTTGACACATTGTTTCATTATAAAATTCTTCTTTTGAATTGAATAATTTTCACATACATACAGTATGTGAAAATTATTCAATCTGTGGCTATTTTTTAATTTGTCCGACAATTGAGATGATGCGTATGTATGCTTATTTTAGACACTACAAATAAACAAGTTAAAACGTTTATAGTGTACGTCATTTCTATTTTTTAATCTGATCTATGTTTACCAATTAAGTCTTGGGAATTATTGCTAATAATTCTACATATAGACATCGACGACTTTTAAGTCGTATCGCAACTTGTAAAGTAGTTCGCACTCTTTGTATATTTTATACAATTTATATTATAAATGTACACTTGAATTTTGTATAAATTATGTACGGTTGGCAATGTAATTGGGACCTTCCCGGTAGTGTCAAGCACTTGTAGTTTTGTATCGCGATGGATGGTGGATTTTGTACGTTGAGATAATAGGGAATATGGATGGTATTACACAAAATTATACACACAAACGATTATAACATTTATACACGAAGTTTTAAAACTTTTAGTAATCTGAATTAAATTTTTATTTTTATTTATTTTATCGTTCATAATAAATCCAACGAATATACTAAAGTAAGTCATATGTATTCCCTATTTATCTAATTAGATTATCGCCTTTGTGTAATATTACCACAAATATAACTTACTAGTACTAAAAACAATCTTTTTCTAAAATGAGTGTTTCACCGTTAACGATATGCGATTCTTTTATATGTATAAATTGATTATTGTTCTTTGACATAAGTGTTTCAAAATTACTTCGTTAAAACTTCATTTTTTTTTACTATTAAGGAAAAATATCTGTGGAAATATTATTATTAAGGATATGAATGTATTGAATGTAAATGAAAAGGATACTAAGTATTTTGCTAAAGAACATTATTAATATAAATATATTGTAGAATTATGTATATCTATAAAATGTGCACAAAATTATATTGCTTATCTAAAATTTTTAGTGCTAAAATTATTTTTCAAGATTTTCAAATATTCAAGATCTTGGAGTTTGGAATGCTATTTGAAAATTGTGAAGTTGTAACTTAATCTGTATATTTAATTGCCAATTTACATTCCGCTTTCGGTGTTAATGTCACTAACAATGGTAAGCATCGATTTATTCAAATAATAATATTTACAGTAGAAATTATGTAGATGGCAATTTAATCGAATATTGTAAAATTTTCGACAGTACTGTCACTAAAGTAATTATTTATCAACGAGTTAAAAAACCAGCATGATATTGTAGAAACAATTTTAAAATTATTAGAGTAGTTGATGAAAATTTTAAAATACATAATTCTTGCAAAATTGTTTATAAAAACATGTATGGAATAAAAATTGCTAAATCTAATATTATTTCAAAACCAAGTTGAATTAACACTTGGAATTAACACTCTTATAATATTAGACTCAATTGATATACTCGGTAAGTGTGTAAAAATTTTTGGTCTTCGATTATAATGAAAGAAGTAATTTACGTGTATCAGAATTACATCTGTCGCCCAATAAATTGTTCCAAAGAGCAGCCTAAAAATTATCATCGATTGATCTCATTATATTATTTTTGTAATAAAAATGTTTATTTTAGACAATATCGTAGTATTTATGGTAAGCCATTCTTGAGTAGGGTTCGTGCCAAGTTGTTTAAATTTTATGAGAGAAGGTCTATTTTAATATAGTAATTGCTTGTAAATAAGTTAATTAAGATTGATCAATGGCTCCGTCATTTCTGTTTACCGTTCAATCTGTTGGATTAAATTGGAAATAAATTACAAAATTAAATGACTTGACAAATTGTACGATAATTTTAATGAGCGATTTTTTTTATAAAATATTGTAATTGGCATCGACATTTTGCACTTTGAAATACTCACATGTGCTCATTTAGATGCCATCTAATTTATGTTTTTCGGTATTGTATTATTGTTTGTAAAGTAACGAATGAAATTTATGTTTTTTTATTTTCATTTTATATCGGGATATTTTTAGTAATATATTTAATGACGAGAATTGATTGGGCTCGTTACCGGTATAGAAATGGCTTAAGTTGTAAGTTTGCTATTAATATCCTATCTTATAAATGTAATATATTGTTAGGTCGATGCTAGTTGATTACTTTGAAATTAGGTTTATCGAGGCTTCAAGATGTTTCTGTTTTCAATGGTGAAATTTATATTTTTAATGCATTGGCTCATTTTTACAATCATCTCTTACTGTTAAAGTAAAAGTAATGTTTTATTTTTACATTAAAAATGCGCAGTATTTGTTCTAATTCATAGTCAAGTATTCGTAACACACCAATAAGTAACATTTTAATTTCATTTATAATCTGTAATAGCTGTATTTATACCTTAAAAGTGGGTTAGTGTAAGTTTGCCGATAGTTATGGCAAGTTCAACAATGTTCAAGTTCAAACATGTTTTAAATCTAAACGCTCCATAGTTTAATTGTTAAATATTCATAAAATTTTATGACCCCAACCTTCATATCGACAATTGGTTCAGGTTGTACGTGAACAGGTGACAGTAAAATTTCACGAATAAATTGAAAATTCTTGTATTGAGACAATTTTAGAGATTGAAAAAATAGCTGATGCATAGAAATAAATTAAAACAGTACAGCGGGAACATTGTTTTGGGAACAAAATATTAATTTAGTACGAAGTGTAGTTTTATTTAGATGTTTTGTTTTAAGATAACAAAATATAATGAAGGATGTGTTCAAATGTGATATGTATTTATTTAAGGAGATTAAATAGAAATGAAAAATGAAGTTTTCCTAATGATCTCTCGGAAACTCTTGTTTGCTTGACGTCTTGTACAATTAGCGGCAGCAAATACATTATTTAGATTTGTATTCCTAAAATACTTTTTGCTTCATTTTTTCTGCATAATAGTACATTGAACTAATTTGAACTTGTTTTTTTGAAAAAATAACGCGTTTGGATTTAGAAAGGCCTTCTGATTTTCATTAATATTGAATGTACGTATTATCTAACATTCTGTATTTGCTCCCGTCTTGTCTCGATAGGTTGAATTTAAGCAAATTAAGAGTTTTGTACATAAATTAAAATTGGTATGCTTATTGCTCTTTATAAGATATGTAGAGAAAATTTTCTAAATTTCCATATTAACGCTTTACATGACAATTATATCTTGTTGTGAAGACAATGATAAAAGGTAGAACAATTTTTTTCAAAAACTATTTAGTAGTAATTCTTTAGTAAATTTGTAGACAATTACTGTAATATGTAATTTTATTTTATTATACATAATTTCAAAGATGCCAATACCTGTTGTGGTTAGACTCATACAGCTACACCTATAACAGCTAATATCAGCTTCAATCGGTAGTCTATTCTAGTTTGAAGGATGTAAGGGAAAGATACGTGAGAGACTTCAACTTTGCCCTCAGGCGTACTAATGCATCTATTACAATCATCACATAAGATTCCAATTCTATTTCGGATTAAGTTGGAATGCACCATGGGTGGCATGGTGAAATAAATAGCATGTTTATTTGTTACTTCCAAAACTAAAATATTAATTAATAATAGGCGTTAGCAAAGATGCATTGATTGTATAGGTGATTACTTTAATTAATAGAAATAAAAAATATAGAAAAAATACTCTTCATTTATTTCATGAAAAACGGCATTTTCATAGGTAAAGACCTAATATTTTAATATTACTCCGATCCTGTGTAGCCACCAAAAATGTCATTTTCTTCACAATAAGAAACTGCTTTCTGCTACTTTGTAACATGACTATTGAAGTAACTTGTATAATTAACTGAACTGTAAGCAATATAATTGTAATTACTCATAGATAATAAGTTTACTCTTTACCACTTCTTACTAAGTAACCTATGTACTTTTAAAATTATTTCTGTATATTGTTATATTCAGTAGCTGATTTGTCTTACTGCGAGCTAGCGATGATAAGCTGTTTGTGTAGTTTTTTTCGTCAATATAATTAATACTAAGAATGCGAATTAAGACCTTTGCATCTATTCAAAATTTGTTAATTATAATCTTTGCCATTTGAATTCATTATATATTTCAAATTGCAAGCCAGGCAAAAAAATTCTTGAAAAAAAATAAAACGCTTGACAACAACGCCATCTATTCAGTCTAATAGCTAACAGCTCAGTCTTATTTTCCAAATTAGCGAGTACGAACACAGTCACACGTGAATAATATAATATTTTTATTTTACATTTTCATCGGTTCTCGTTACTCGTCCGCAGTACAACAAATTAATTGTGCTTAAAATTATTATTATAATATTTTAATCTTAAAATTTTTAAATGAATTATACATATAATTTTCATTTTTTCTACTAACCTTATAATTATAAAAAGTGTGATCTTCATTTCGTAGTTAATTTCTAAAAGGCCTGTATATTTTAGATTAGGTACCTTAGTTTAGTTAATTAACTATAGTTCATTTGTATATCGTATCAGTTAGTTTATTTTCACGTCTTCGCAGTTTGTATGCTTATTAGATTTTATTATATAATTATTTTCAAATCAACTGCCAGTTGATGTATATGTCTTGTTTTTATTCTTTATTTAAAAATAATATATAATTTTTTTATAAATAATAATACTGGAGTTTTATTTTTAACTACCTATTCAGTTATAGTAGGTAATAAGCGAAATATGAAATATTGAAAGAGAATATTAATAATAGAGGAAAACATTATTTTTAGGAAAACTACTAAATTAAGATAAGAGATCAATCCACCATGCTGCCCAAAAGTGTAATCTTCTAAAACCTTTAAAAACTTTTTAACGAACTCTACATAGGTTTCCTCACAATAATTTCTTATTGATAATATATACGCACAAAACTTAGCACAATCAAAAAATATATAGAAACCGACTTCTATGGCACAAAAAAGCAAAAAAATTATTTACATATGTTGCTTTCTTTCATATACAGTACATAGTCCCGAAATCGTAAAAGTGCAGTCGAATTGAGAACCTCCTCCTTTTTTGAAGTCTGTTAAAAATGCCTGGAATTCCAAACCCAAAATCCAACGTGAAAGGCCAAATTTCTAAATATAATGTGTTAAATTAGTACTAATAATATAAAATATAAATTACTAAAAATTCTTAAGGTTGTATGTTTGTTACTCTTTAACGCAAAAGCTTCTAATCAGATATGCATGAAATTTTGCACACAATCAATGACCTATATTACACATATATTATTGTGGTAAAAGTGACCCGTAAATGTAACCGCGTGAAAAATCTAATAAAATTAAGCTTAAAACCAGAAATGATGTTAATGAAATTAGTCGACAAAATTGTAAACTCAAGTGTCAGGCACTGCTTAGGTTATACGACGTTATTTTTGTGACAATTGCCTATAATACATATTGTAAACCCGAAACATAATCAAACTATTTGGGCTTGACCGGAATTCCTAGCTATAATACTTATTAGCAGAAAAAAAAATGTAGAATTGGGCTAGGTATCCCCTGCCTGTCGTAAGAGGCGACTAAAAGGGGGCTTCCGGGATCACGGGCGGCAAGAGTGGGATCTCAAACCATCCAGCCAGGCGACCCCGGGAAGGACGGCAGTACGTGTAAAGACCAGACGGTGCGGTGGGCCCAGCCGCTCACCTGTGTGGAGCGATGGAACAACGCGCTCAGAGTCCTCTTGGCAACGCCGAGGACGGCCACCGGGGGTATTAGTGTAGGAGAAATCTCCACATCATCTGGAGTCGATCCCACGGCGTCAGGTACCTTTTGACGGTTTCCCACTCGAGAACAAAAAAAAAGGTTATACACAAAGTAGGATGTATTTGTGTGTGTATGTGAATGAGAGGGAGTTATTGTGTATCCTTGACATCCTGTATGGTTAAACCGCCAATTTTATGTAGTTAGCATTAACTTTGTAGTCTTTCCACGTAGCGTGATCAAACAAGCGAATAGAAAGAAGAAAGCATCTATACTTTATTTTTAGCTTGAAACTAACTTATATCTTCAAGTCTTTCATATACCTAAATCTGCACATCAAAACTTTTAACCATTATCTACGCCATTTTAAAAGTAAGTTTTCCAACTAAGTTATGTTAGCAAACTCATCCGCTTGAGTACTATCTAAGTTAGATAGTTTAGTTAAGTTAGTCTTTGTGCGGATAACATTATAGTACTACAAAGTCGCTTAACTTTATGTGGTCAGTTAGTTTTGATGTATTTCTCGCGATTCTTTTATAGTTTTATTACCAAAACATCTTTCAAGTTTATTACTTATGGATAAAATTGATGTATGTGTCTCACGTTCGTTTATAATATTCGCCATCTAATACATATGTGAGAGAGAACATGTTTGGGAGCATGGTTTTATAACGTGAGACATTTAGAGAGGGAACTATTAAGCTGTAAAACTATAAGGGCTACTTGCCCTAGGCCTGAAGGGCATCGAGGGGTTTGGCGAGTAAAAATCTCACATAAGTCTACTTTTCCATAAAAGCTGAGATATCTTTTGAAGATTTCCCCCCAAAACAAAAAAGGGGGGAAGGTCGGGTCTAACCTAATGTAAGACGGTCTGGGCCTTACCAACGATCTTCTACAAGAAACCATGTAAAATTGCGAGAAAACTGGATTAATTTAAGTAACATATGTTTCTCTTCTAATATAGAACAAAGTCACGTCCAGGGTAGTCGAAAAATCTCCCTACATCTCACGAAAGGAGGAGTAGGAAATCATCAAATCACATTATTGTGAACGCCCCCCTTTTTTTTTTTTTTTATTTATTATTGTCCAGGACTTTGTCGCTGAGCGACCACATCGTCCCGTTAAGACTTCCAATATACAAAATCATTATACAATTTAATACAAAAGAAACACTTATTTATTTAAACCTAATTCTAGTCCAATTCAGAATATAGGTCTCTCTATTATGGGTTTATGCCAATAAATTGCGCGTTGGTGACCGTAGACGGTGATGATGTAACAAAAGAAGACGTTTCAACCTATCTCCTGGATTTTTAACCTTATTCGACTTCTACGACATCCACGAGTAGAGAAGAAGTGGTAATATTCAAGACCGACAACCACACAGCAAATTTGTGCAGCATAACAAAATGTATTTTTCAACCCTTAACTGGTATCGTGGTGGCCGCGCGATCCTCACGCTTGACGTTTTCCTTGCTTTCTAACAAACGAAATATCATGAGCATCCGCCAGTTTAAGTATTCTCATTATATCGCTACTAGCGATGGGTGCCGAACTTTCAGCGCTGCATCACTTATCTGGACACATGTATGTACGTGTTGGGGTCCGCACGGCCTACGTTAGTTTTTGCGATAGCAATTTTTATGTGCTTCTTATTTTGTACCGTTATTTTATTAAGATATCACAGTCTTCGTAGAAAAGCTGAGCATTTGAAGTACCCAAGACATTTGCGTGATAAAATTGATAACTTTTTAGCAGTAAATATTTTACCATCAATGTCAGCGCCTTTACCCTCAACGTCTATTGTTGCTACTCCAAGCCGAATCGTCTTGAAGAAAGGTTGTTGTCACTTACGTGTATGAGTAAAATATGGGAAATTTGCTACAAAGTTCAATAATTGTTCACAATTGATTTGCAAAGTCGTTAGTTGCACAAAAACACTATGCGATAAGCATCAAGACTAGGGGTGATTTAAATTTATGTTGATTTTTTTGTTAATGTTAATACGAGACCATAAAGCGTTTTTTTTTAAGTTTACATGTTATAGTGTAGGTAAATGTATATTATTTTCGATTATAACTTTCCAAACGATACCTTTTAATAGATATTTGTAACCTAAAAAAAAAAATACCAAAAAGTTGTTACTATTTTGCGATCTCCTGTAGTATTATGTAAGAAAATATAGATGAATAAAAACTAATTGATTTCATAAAACAAGCCTATTATTCATCATTTATCAGCGTTTATTCGAGTTTATAGTTAAATCTTGCTTGTTGGAAATAAACATACTATGGCGGCCGCTCGGACCCCACGATAACAGTTACGTATGCCAAATTCACAATACCAGATAAAGGTTAAGTTAAACATTTAAAGGTTAAGTTTATTGTGACGAAACATAATAAAATGCAGATTATGTCCAAAATTCTAAAAATAATAGGTACCAGTCATCACACCATTCTCCTGTGTGGTAATGGAAACAATAGATAGACTTCGACCGGGGAAGTATTTTTAATCCGTCACATTTATTTTTAATGCGAATAAGTTCTTATGTTTCGGTGGAAGGGTGTATATATTGATTGATATTTTCTAAAAGATTCAAGAAGTTAACGTGCATAGAGTCAACCTGATGGTAAGTGGACATTGCCGTCCATGGACATCTATAAGCAACTTCATACAGAACAACAGTTCTGTCTGAAGTAAATTGCAGGTGTGTTGTCACTAGGGTTTGCGAATTCCCGACAATTTTAAAGTCCCGGGACACGAGGCAGCCTACAATGAAAGTCCCGGGCCTTCGACACTTTTTTTTAACATTTTCATTTTTCTTTTAAAAAAAAAATAAGTGAGTTAATTTCTGGTAGAACTTATCGTAAAACTCAACATTCATTGAACAAAATTAGTTCTTAATAACATTGACGTTAATTTCAGTCTTAATAAAAACGTTGTTTGTTTCTTCTCTCGGGGAGTAAGATGGCCGCTGAATGAAACTGAACCGGCAACCACACCCTTACAAAGAAACACAAGAATTGTTTTACTCTAGAAATAGGAATGAATAATTAATGAAACCATTGTAAAGATAAATAAAAATAACATAGCTCAAGAATGCTCGCATGACCGGAATTCCTCCTAATTGAGGTAAAAATAAATTAATACGATTTACTGCGACACTAATTTTAAATGGCGTGGAAGTATGTAGTTGAGTATTTGTTTTGGGATTATATCTATGTATTATGCGGAAGTAGTCGCTTCTCTACGGGATATAAAAAAGACGGTATCTTAAAATAATGGAAAATATCAAAAGTAGCCTATAAGTTGACCAGGTAAATAAGCTACATCCATGCAAAATGTCATGTAAATCGCACCAGTAGTTCTTGCGTGACTAAGTAACAAACAAACACACAACATCTTATCTATATAGATACAGAAAATATACATACACACAAATGTATGTTAAATTAAATAAATAACAAACAAACACACAACATCTTATCTATATAGATACAGAAAATATACATACACACAAATGTATGTTAAATTAAATAAATAAGTAATGCTTTCGACACTTATAACTCTCTACATTAGGTTTTCTTCCTGTGTCGTAGATGCCATCGACACACAAAGAAGACATAACCACCCAGATTCAGAATAGAAATCCAAATTTATCATTCTGATGTCTATTTAACCGTGGATCGAACCCGGAACCCATTACATGTCAGACCGGTATATTGACCGCTCTGCTGTCTATGTGTGTATAAATATATATATGTCCAACGCTAAAATAAAAACACGAAGACCACAAACTTGAACCCGGAACTTCACTGGCAGTCAGTATTAAAAATAAGGAACTATAAATAATATTTAACCCTAAATAAACAACACATCTGTGGGAATATCGCGTCTCAGCAGGTAGCGGGTTAATTATGCCGAAAACGTGTCGATTATATTCAATTTGTTGATTATTCACCCCATTAGATATTCCCAATCACGAAATTCACGTTATCTACATGTAACTTTTTAAGTGTGGGAATTTGTGGGACTTTTTTTATTATGCACGGGAATTTGTGGGAATTTACTTTTTAGCAAATCTAAAAAAAAATGCCACGATCAGGACGGCCTTTTGCTGCAGTTTGCTTTTATGATAAAATTTATTTTTTAATAATAGAAACTTTTAAAAACAGTGAAATAAAATTTATGTTTTATTACAATAAAATTACTCGTATGTAATAAAAGTTGCGGGTCCATTTTATATTAAGTGATCATTAAAATGTACCCAGCGCTAAGCAAAAGCGGCATTTAAATATGAATGTAATAAAAAAGAAAAAACAAAACAACAAAACGATAAGACGGCGCTAAAAATACTGTTTCAAAAAGTATGTTGTCTACCATCTGATTCTAGACTAATATAGAAAAAGCTATTTAATTTGATCTTTAATTTTACTTCTTAGAACTGTATATATTTTATTTTGTATAGTACGGAAGTAGCAAACGAGCCTGCAGCCCACCTGATGGTAAATGGCTACTGCCGCCCATGGACATCTATAATCAACCCGAAGTAAGATCGAAGTCTCACCTAAAGTTGGCCACAGATGCGTTGCTACCCCTGAGGACTAAGATGGAATCCCTCGGAAAAGTTTGTCTCCTTACCACACCCTTCAGACCAGAAAACAACAGCGCACAACACTGCTGTTATTAACCAGAAATAGGTGTGGCGGTGGTGCTTCCGGAGTCGAATCACAATGAGATCTACCACCTTCACTTATAAAGTTAGACACATTTGTATGATAACAAATTCGTATTTAACAATAGTACAATCATTTCCTCATCAGTTTTTATACACAAATAAACCGTCAAACCGATTGGCATCCATCAATATCCAATCGTAGTAAAATTATGCGGCCGCATAGTGAAATGTCGTAACTCGGCAAATCGAGATTTTTGCA